>JAYDZF010000012.1:17310012-17320442 GCA_034509105.1 Microcambeva barbata
TATTTATAGATGATTATTTATAGATGATTATTTATAGATGATTATTTATAGATGATTATTTATAGATGATTATTTATAGATGATTATTTATGAGATTAAGGGTGTAGGAACAGGTGTGTGAGAGTGATTACAGGTGTGAGGAGGAGACACACCTTGATGCTGGAGCTGTTCTGAGGGAGCTGATGTTGGATGAGAGCGTAGCCGTTATTTAGGGACAGTTTCCCCTCCACAGCCTCCACACTCCAGCACAGGATCCTCCCTCCTGAACAAGCACTCAACACCATGTGATCTCCACGAGCAGAGCCGGGTACCCACTTCACCTACACACACACACGCACACACACACACACACTGATCCCACCGCTACTAAACCACACACACAGTCACATGTCCCAGTGAGAGAGAAGGACCTCGTATACTGGTTCTCTGTGGGTATCTGGGCACATCCCAGTCTGAGCCAGTACAGGATCCTGAGCACGACTGGTATCCCACACCAGCACCTCCCCACTGTACAGGCCTCCTGTGGAATAAGCACACACACACACACACACAGTTTTACCACACGGGTGTCCACAAACTTTGTCTAACTCAAACGCAGCCCATGACTTCTCTGTGCCCACACAAATAGGGACCGACTGACTGCACTGATGCCACCTGGAGCCCCATTTCAAACCCATGTGGTACTGACCTTCAGGTTTTCTCCTCACAAGACTTTGGACTTTGTCTGCGTGAGTGTATGCCTGTTTATTCCTGATGCTGATTGATCAGTTTGCGTTCCGGTTCATCCCACAGCCGTTGCGTGGAGGACCTTCCCTAAACTCTTGCTCCGGAGTTAGAAGCGTGTCATTTCCTTTCCAGGATGGATATAAAACGCCTATTGGTGAAGTCATGTGTACTGAGTCCCGATACTTTTGACCCACGTCGTGTGTTCCTACCTGCGATGAGAGAGGGGCGGAGTGGGTGGAAGGACACACACATGACCGCTGTGGGCGTGTCTAGAACCGCGTCCGGCTGTTTGGGGTTCAGGCTTCGGCGGTCCAGATTCCAGGTGCACACGTACGACCTCTCGGTGCTCCAGTCTCCATCATCGACCCTGAACACGGGTACCGTTTATTAGAGAGAGGATCCGACTCATTTTCATAATGAAGGTTGAAATCTCCAACAATTAAAGGTTCTGCTGATGAGAGTTTAACAAGAAAATCCGTTTTACCGTCCGTACGCACAGGCGATTACAGAACTGGTGCAGTTCCATGACACACTGGTGACCTGCAGCCCTCTGTCCTGAGCATCCGGGTACCGCAGGCTGTGTAAGCACGACAACTGCACACACACACACACACACAGCTAAGGGCCACAAATAAAGCCAATCACAACGTGGATTCTGATCAGATTCTCACCGTCTCATTCTGATCATGCCAGTTCACATCGTATCCATCAAAAGCATGACTCCTCACGTTCTTCACCAGCTCCCTGATGACCGTGTCCTCCACACGCTGCAGGAAGTCCAGCAGTCCCGGCAGGACGTGAGCGGGGAGAGCTTCGTCCAGTCTGAGCTGATCACCGAGGATCTCGGGCGGATCGGTCTGGGTGCCGCCGGTTGAGATGCTTCTCGTCTGGGTTTCTGTCTCCACGGTCTGGACCGGGATCGTCTGACACGCTTTCTAACAAGAGAAGCAGAAACGAGGAGTCAGAGAAGACCTGAAGTTCTCAGGAACACACTGATGAGCTTTATAGGGCAACCAGCATCCATCATCCACAAGAGGAAAGTTCATAGAAGCTCAAATCGTCACTGGAGAGGAGCAGCACACAAGACCTCACACCAACAGGTGCCTTATACATTCGACTGAATATACAGAACATGCTGTTAACTTGATGGCAACAGTATGAGGAAGGCCCTGTAACACCAACCTATTTAACATGCTGAACCTATTGTAGGTACCTACTCACAATACTCACATAAAGTTTGGCATTACAGGTGTCAAAAGCTCAAATAAGCACTTCTGAAAATTTTAATAAACATATATTATAAATTTTATATATTAAATATTCAGGTTATTCACTACTTTAAAAAAGCTGGACTGCTTACAATTGGCAGGTTTCAGAGCTTGCAAAAAGGTAGTCAGCGGTGGGTGTCAGACTGTTAGAAACATTCAATTCTATAACTAAGAGGTGTCCCACAAGGTTCAGTCTTCGGGCCTATTCTGTGTACTCTTAGTAAGTGTTTAAAGTCCATAATATGTACACAGTCTGCAGGTAAACCATTTAAGATGCACCCAAAACCATAAACTAATTCTGAATAAAAAGTTTCTTTAGGTTTACAAGGCATCATACTCTGGTTTCGTTCCAAACCAAATAAATCACTAGTATTGCACACTACTTACAGGCACTAGAATTATATGCGGTTTGAAACACAGCCGGTGTCTTAACCCCATTAAGATGGTTCTGTTAATAATAACTTACCGACTCGTTCTGCTGTTGGTTGGATTTTCTCCACGACGATTCAACGACAATAAGATCGAGAGATTCATCAGTAAACATCCTGTCAGATATCTCCAAAACAATCAGACATTATTGGATCTTCATCGGATAGCCACGGGCTAACGCAGCTCATGCTAACGTCTGTCCGAACGGTCAGCGTGCTGCTTTATAATTTACTTGTTTTAATACACAAACTATTTAAACTCACTAAACTAAACAATCATCCGGAGTTTTATCAGATCCACACCGAGAAAACAATCCGCCTGGAGTTCGGTTACCCGTGGAAACCTAAAGCGGCTGTGTCTCAAATCGCCTTTGGTTCCAGTGTGTAGTGCACTAACTAGGGTTTCAGCCATTTTTCATACACACGTTATCGGAAAATGTCCGTCTCTTTAGCGCTACCCACAATGCACCACAACAAGTCTCTAATCTGTTCGTTTTTATTTATTTTTGTTTATCATTAAAGTTTAAGTTCACTGTTAAACGCCGTTGCAAGATTCACTTCACACTTTATACTCTGGGAGGTAAATCCACACGCTAACATGAGGAGAACATGCAAACTTCACACAGAAAAGACCCAGATCGCGATAAGTATAATCCTAAACTGATCTTCTCTTCATGTGGTAGACATCCTTGTCTATGGTCATGATCTTCTTTCAGAGTCCATGATTAGAAGAGAAAGGTCATGGGAACAACAAACAAGTTGCTCAAGCAATTCTAAAGTCAAGAATCTAGATGTGATCATCAGAAAGGTGAGTTCTGTCCCGGGCTGCAACCTGGATAAACGATCAAACCTCCATCCTTAATAAAGAACACTGATCACCTAATGTATGAGTGTTGCAGCACTGACCAGTGCTTGTTCATATATAAATATATAAATAAACAATAAATCAAGCCAAAGACAGCAGAGAATTAACAGGCTTTTACTAGAGGATAAAGAGACAAAATTCTTCAATGTTTCTACACATTTTATTGTCTAATCCTTTCATTAGTCATTAATGAGCACAAAATTACAGCAGGAAACTTTTTTTGCATTTTATTTTTATTAAAAATGTAAATTTCAAACCTCACGGGTATCTGTAAAACATTACAATGAAAATTCAACCAACACAAACCCAAAAACATTTGATGTGTCAAAGACCCGCTTGGCTCGACCGAGCCGTTAACTGCCGGCGAGAAGATCTCTCATACCCTGATATCGACCCGTACGAGAGGTGGCGAGCTGGTGCGTTCATCTTAGGAGGGAGAACGGCGTCGGCTCGAGACCCCACCACCACGCCCACACGAAAGTATTCAGAGAAACGGTGGAGAGATTCTGTACGCCATGATCATCATCATCATCATCATCACTGCACCATGGCTTACTCGTTCAATTTACAACCACACAAAGAAAAGCGCTTCATATATACGTATATATAACTTTATAAACCGCTACGGACTGGAGTTTAGTCTACAGAGGACGACGTGACGTGCAGGTTGTTAATTTCTGGAATTCAGAGTTTGGAGAGATGGCGTGAGAGTCGACGAGGCGAGAGATGCCACGGGTGAAGATCCAGGAATTTAACTCAGGATACTGAAGACGGAGCACGAAAAAGAATTACAATTAAAAAATAACAGTAAAGGAAAATAAAAAAGGGGCGGAGAGAAAATAAATCTTTGCTCCCTCGGGTTGGAGGATGACTTCAAAAGAAAAGCAGGTACAGAGGTCGCTGGAATAGTAAAGAGTCCGTATCAGATCAGTCGTCCTCACCGTCGTCCTGCAGGGGCAAAAAAAAAACATTTAAAAACACGATAATCCTCGACTGAAGGTTCTGAGGTGTGTGAACGCACTAATATTCAGGTGTGCAGGTTCAGGAACAGATCAGGTATCTACCATACTTTGAGCCTAAATGGTGCTGAAGTACACCTGACCCTAAACCAGTCCACCCCTTCTCATGACTTCATCTGGGACCAGTACTGGGAAGTTTAATCACAAGTCCTCACCTCTCCGTCCTCGCCTTCATCCTCATCGTCCTCCTCACCATCGTCCTCGTCTCCTTCCTCATCGATGTCTTCCAATCCCTCCTCGTCATCCTCGTCTTCGCCCTCACCTTCCTCATCCTCCATGTCTGGGACCTGCAGAGATCACGATCGATGACATCACAACCCTCCACAAGTCTTAGTGAAGAGGACCGAATTAAACCCGACGACCACAATAAGTGCCTTCATACACCTGACGGATTTAAATCCACCTTTTGCATCTTGTCCATTTCATGTGTAAATATTAAATAAATTAAGTTTAATTGAGAAATACTTCACTGGTGTTTATTTAACTCAATGTTTTACACCATGTATATATACACAATATATTTCTCATTTTTATTTTAAATAGTTTTCTCAAACATTGAAGACCCTTTTTCTTTTGCATTCTTTCAGACCAATCGTTCAAGTTGAGGACCATTTATTTAACTAAGATCTCTCCTTAGTTCTTAGTTTATCTGCACGATGTTCTTGGTGCAGCTTCTCCTCTTAGAATATAGTAGTGTGTAAAAAGGGCGTGTCCAATGCTGGTCGATACGTTGCCAGGGTTACAGTTTGCAAACAAGGCCCTTAACCCTGATTGCTCAGACTGTATAATGTCTCTGTACTATAAGTCACTCTGGATAAAGACGTCTGATGAATACTGAACATGTAAAGCTAATTCGATGGACCGTTTCCTCATGCTAACTGATGTCTGAAGCACCAAGAGAAGATCGTTCTCTCAGAACTGCTGCACATCTCCAAGAACCTCATTACCATCAGTAACACGATCAGAGAAACGCCAAAAAAATAAAACCTCGTCACCCACTGCTGCATCCTGATCAGAATCTGCTCAACATGAATCATTAAAGCTCCACCAGCTTCAATCCAACACTTCTTATTTAACCTGAATAATAATAATAATGCTGGATGGTCGTACCAGGTAGTACTGCAGAGGATTGGGCCAGATGTCGTCCTTGATCACCTCCCCGAGTTCGTCCGCCCCGGCGTCCGAGTGATCGCTGAACCAGGTGAAGAAGCTCTCGGGCTCCTCGTGTTGTCTCTTCTTACCTGCCTTGTTCTGGGTCTGACCTGCACGCTTCGTCAAGTCCTGCAGATTCACAACAAACTTTTACATCATCACAGGTTCACTGAATAATGATGCAGATCTGTGTGAAAGAGACCGACGCCAAGAAATCTTTCATAAAGATAAATTCCATCCTGAAGTCTAAACACTGTCGGATATTTCACACCGCTTCACACACGGGCGAGAGGACACACACCTTTCCAGCCTTCCATTTAATCTCGGAGGATTTTGAAGACGGGTCTCCGCTCTCGTTCAGGTGGAACTCTTTCGACAGGGCTTTGTTCTCGAAGTACGGGTTCTCATCAAAGTACTGGAACAGAAAGAGAAATCAGTGCTGCACCACCCAGGCTCCACCTCACCACCAGAGAGGAGAACGGCTCCTTACAAAATCTATTCTGTAACCCGACTTGATGTCCTCAAACTCCGTGACCTCCACCCGGTTCAGGTAATGAAGCGCTTCCTCGTCCTCCTCACCGAGCAGGGCTGAAACTGATCACACCGACAGCAGATCGTCAGGAGCACACACACACACACTTAAGACTTAAAGGTTGAGCTCAGCTAGTGTGTGTGTGTTCTCACCTTGTGGATGGTTGACGAATGTCGTGACCCAGAAGTTTGGGATTTTGCCTATGAGCTCTGATCTCTTCTGGAAGAACGGCTGGCGGAGCTTGTTGTATTTCTGCTCGACTTTTAAGATTTCCTCGCTGGCTTGTTCGTTCAGTCTGAGGAGGAGAACAGGATCAGTGAGGAGGTCGGGGGGTCAGTGAGGAGGTCGAGACTAAAACCAAGAGCATGTTACCTGTCGATTTCATTCTGTACTTCATCGATGTGTTCGATCGCTTCCTGCTGCTCTTTTTCTGAAACAAAACCTCTGATGAGCTTCTCAAAATCCACTTTAATATATTAATCAGTAACGATTAAGCTTCACGAAATAATGTGGAAACATAACTCCAGTGAGCACCACAGTGATAGTATATTTATTATTAAGACAGATATTTATTAATATTAACCCTTTATTGCAATGAATTAAAATAAAAAGCTTAATTAATAAACAAACTAAATGATCACTACAACATTTATTATATTAGTGAAATTTTAAATGTATTAATCGCTAAGAATTATAACTTTATATTGACAAGTAAAATAGGGAACATTTGATTAGCTATTTAACGTTTATAAATTAATAGCATTTGAATTTCTTTACACTGTAAATAAGTTTTAAAACGAAACACCGCCGTATATATAAATACTTAAATTTATACAAAATTATCTATAATCAATGAAGTACAAACTTCATTAACTAAGAAATAAACCGGTTGGTGGGTCTATTATATTAAAGCAGACTGAACACTGTTTAAACAGCTTAAATATAAAAGATGAATAAATCAGTATTTAAATCTTTAGTTTGTCTCTGTAGTGAAACACATGCAGACTGAACAGCGCGGGCACACAATAAACACTGCTAGCCACAATGCTAAAGCTAAAACGAAACCTGCTGCGATTAAAATAAACAATAAAAACAAATCACACGATCCGATCGGTTCGTATCAGAGACGAAGTTTAAACGTAAAACTGATTTATATGAAAATTCCTGAAGAAATCTTTGATCTTTAATCAATAAAAAAGTGTGTAATTGTTGTGCATGCTTCAGCAGCGAACATGCGCGTGCACAATGAAAGCTAACGTGCTAACATGGCCGCGGTCACCACAACTCTGTCAGGACGTTTAACGCGAACACGGATGAGCAGCGAGGACCGGCTGCCGAGCCCAAACACACCGAATAAACACCAAACAAACACTTCATAAGGAAGATAAAACACTGAACTGAGGAGAGAATGTACGAGATAAAGTCATCAACATGGCGGAGCGTGTGTGGACCGAACAGGCCGTTGTTAGCATTAGCATCATTACCTGAGGTCTCCTCCGCTCCCTCATGGTTGGAGTTCTGCTCCTTCCTGCTCACTTTGGCCGCCGACATGCTGCTGGACCGGGTTTGTTCTAGTTATCGGACGGTAGTGCCTGAATCTCCCTGAGTTTGATCACTAAACTCTGCTCAGTCTCACACAAGTCTGATTATATAGAACTCAGCTCTCTCGCGCGCTCCCCGTTATCGCGCTACTGGGAGTCGATTCATAGATTCTCTGCTTAGGAAACAATGAATCTGGTTCTAATAGCAGGAGTCGATTCTTGGATGATCTGCTTAAGAAACATTGAGCTGAGTTCAAACCACAGGAATCGATTGATTGGAAGTGAAATGATTCAGTTCAAGTTGGCGCCAATATTCGCCTCAGAGTCAATTCATATAATCCATCACTTTCCTGGTCCGGATCGCGGTGTCGGCACACATTGATAGATACACACAGTTTTGCCAAACCACTCCCCGCATGTTTTAGAAAAAAGCGAGAATTACAAAGAAGGCATGTGGACTCTAAGAGTACTGAAGTTTCCAATCCACCTTCTGCAGCTTCGAAGCAGTTCAGCTTCAAATGAATTGGGTTCCAGTTGGTGCCAATGCGTGTCATCATAGAGAGTCAATTCATATATTGCATATACTGTTTGGTTTGGGTTTTTTTGGTCGCAGTGTTTGCAGGCGAATACACACTCATTTATTGGTACAGTTTAGATTTGCCAATCCACCTTCCACAAGAGGACATTAAGAAGTAGGCATGTGAAGCGCTCATCAGTGTGGGATGTGACCAAACGACGTTCACTTCTCCATCTCTCTGTGACTCTTCCAGTCTGTCACTGTTACGACCTGTTGGTGACACTCCTCAGGTTCCAAGCTGCTGTGCGAGTCACTGCGAATCGACACGGTGAAGTAAATTTCCAATATGTAAATACTGCTGTGGAATCAGAACCGATTCTTTGATTTGATACGGAATCAAACGACTCCGCAATAGACTGGCGCGTTTTTTTCGTGAACGCCGTGGGCCGCCCCGCCCCTTTATGTTTTATAACAGCCGCCCGCTAACGTCTGCTGCGCTCTGATTGGCTGGATGACGGAAAGAGTTCGGACGTGTCCCAAATCGCATGGTACACAAAACTATGTTTAGTTAGAGTGATCGACCGCTTGGTGTCGCGGTTTCTCCATGTTCCAGCAAACGTGATCCAACTTCTTGTAAAATGAAGGCGCTGCAGCTGGAGAATCGAGTTCAAGCTTCACTGCTTCACAAGTGTTTATTCACATTTCTGCTCAACAGAAAGTTTTTGGTCTGTCGGTCCTGAATTCTTTAAAGCTGTAATGTAGAAAGTGCAATAGAGTTAAATGTAAACACGGTGCCCCCATACTTTTAATGTCTGAAGCCTAAACCAAAAGAGAACAGTGCTCACAGATCGTCTGAATTATAATTTATTACAAGAAAGATCAGATACAGAACGTATAGAGTGATTAATAAGGTGGACATCAAACGTCCTAACATGTTCTAAAAGTCTGTGTGTGGTCTGCATGCAGATGTTGATGCAGATGTTCATGCGTACAGTATAGTCTGAGTAAACAATCATCAGAGAATCTACGTTCTAGCCCTTCACATCAAACCCGGGCGTGTAAGATAAAAAGATTCAATATCGTCATGTACAAAACTCGGTACCATGCAGAGCCCCAGAACCTCAGAACCCCAGGTCACTGTGCATGGGTCAGCCAGCAGAGGGTGTAATTCCCCATCACGGTCTCCGTCAATCCCTCTACTGGCTGACCGATGACACTGCACAGAAACACCTGACGGGATACCCACTGCAATTCCTCTACTGGCCCAGAGGAGGCGCTGGACAACTCTCAGCACTTGTTTACGGTCAGTCAGACATGAAACTGAGCCGATGGGCCCGGGCGGGCTCGGGTCCCAAACTAAAGTGCACGTGTAAGAACAGCCAGAACGTGTAGAGAGGAAGTCCGGCAGCATGAAGCGGGATGAGCTACGGCTACAACAGCCCCCCCCCAACCCAACACACCGCCCCCTAGAGTACACAGTCCAAATAGATTTAAACACTCACATATGTGAAATGTAAGGCATACATTCGTTTCCTCCAAAAAGTCATGCATAGATAAACGTTCCTAAAATTCCTAAACAACGACTAAAAGAATCTCGACCGGCCAGAATGAATCAGAATTAATAAACAGATCCGAATTTATTTCAACACCAGAGCAGAACGAGAGCAAAACGAATCCTCAAAACCCAAAATGATTCGCCGTCATGCACAAGCAATCGGATCCACGATGATGGAGGACGTACACAGGCGTGAAGCATGACACACTCCCCCTCCGACACGTGTGTGGTACTGACTTCTTGAGAGCGACTGTAGAGTGCACTAATCTCCATTGTTCTCCCGTCTGAGTGCCGTCCTGTTGATCAGCCAGCAGGGGGCATAATTACAGCAGTTATGACAGGGACACACAAGCCGCTCAGTTGACCGCCGTGCTGTGTTAGCTTCGTCGCTACATGTGTAGATGAGCGAGAGGAAGCACGTGTACGTCCACTGTAGTCGAACCTTCTCCCATATAAACACGTCTCATTCTGACCTGGTCAATAAAGCGTCTTCATATTATTCACTACACCTCACCATGCTAAGAAAGCTAATGCTAAAGCTAACACGCTAACGACGCTCGTGTTTCAGGGCACCCAGATCAAATCCCCTGAGAGGTTCAGATCCTCGAGCACTGCACCACCAAAAGTATCAGGACGCCCCCGTAAGAGAAACAGGATTAAAAGCGTGACCCCTGCGTGACCTCTGAGAAGCTTCTTAGTAAGAGTAAGAAACATGCCTGTGGGAATTTGTTGCATCTCACTCTGCACCACGCATGCTTGTGAGACGTGGCCAAAAGTTTATGGACACCACAGAAACAATGTCCCTTTTTTCAGAACAAATTATGTAA
>JAYDZF010000012.1:17430015-17441006 GCA_034509105.1 Microcambeva barbata
AAAAGTGTGCTCTAAAAGTGTGTTCTAAAAGTGTGTTCTAAAAGTGTGTTCTAAAAGTGTGCTCTAAAAGTGTGTTCGAGGAGCAGATTTAGCCCATTAATCTGAAAAAAAAAACAAAAAACACATTGGTTCGCTGTGATGCTAATATGAGTAATTCTGAGGCAAATAGCTTCTGTGCTAATCAACTAAACTTTTAACTCACATTCCAGACTTACTTATAAATAAATGGATAATAAACATACAATGTGCAGATCATGTTACAATAATTCAAGTGATTTTGTAAAATAATGAATACCAGCACTCGTTTAATAAAATGACGAATGAATGAAATAAAAATGTAAAATAGTCACATCATGATCACAAAAAATGAAATAACAGTTTTTGTACAATTTTACCTTTCATGTTTATAATCTCGGGGATTTGAGGAACGAGTTTCCCTTTGCCACAGAAACGACACTTCCCAGAACTCCCTTGTGTTCATGTAGTTCTCACGCCTGGCTGCGCAGTCGCGTAAACAGCGGTGCAGTTGACGCATGCGTGGTACGTGTATGGTGTGTTTATGCGCTGTAATGGCGGCCGACGGGTTGTGATGAGCTAGCGGAATTATTCATAGTGATACAAGCAGTGCAGAACCATTTACTACATCCATTCAGTTTATTCACTCATTCATCCAGACAGAGAACAACAGCAGGAAACGAGCAGAATGCAGATCACACTGAAAACCCTGCAGCAGCACACCTTTAAAATCCACATCGACCCGGAGGAAACGGTCAGTCATGAGTTCTATGCTAAGCTAACTAGCTAACACTAGTTTTTGTATAATACCAGTTTACACTTTTAACATGGACATAAACGACAGATTTATACATTTCGTGTTTATTTGCTATTTATATATGAATCGTTTTGGATGATGTGAGGAATGCGGTAGTTTTTATGCTATTGAAAAGTTTAGAGGGTTAGCATTGAAGCTAAGCTAACGTTTGCCAGGTACCTCAGAATTAGTCACGTTAGCATTACAGCTAACCGAAGTTTTCGCTGATTAAAGTTGCTAAATTTTCTCTCGTTCGTCATCTAATGCATAATCTCATAAAACAAATATAAAACAAATCTACGGAGTTTACCTGTAAATCTGTTTAAATATTTAGCTGCTTAGCATGGTTGATGCTAATGGACAACGGTTGTGGAAACTTGGCAGACATTCCGTGCGTTTTTTACCATTAGTCATCTGACCAACGAGAAGAGGTAAAATGAGTAAATAAAATATTTAA
This sequence comes from Microcambeva barbata, assembly GCA_034509105.1. Lineage (NCBI taxonomy): Eukaryota > Metazoa > Chordata > Actinopteri > Siluriformes > Trichomycteridae > Microcambeva > Microcambeva barbata. The sequence goes on from JAYDZF010000012.1 coordinate 17,431,284, forward strand.
ATTGCAATTTTACTCAAACCATTCCATTCAAAACACCACTTAAAGTTTACCATTGAACCCCGGGCTGTTAGTGGTGAAAATGTTCATGCTAGCCCCAACGATTAGCGCTGCTTAATCGGTACATGTATTTATTTATTTGAAACTTTAAATGTTTTAAAGTTAGTTGCATGTTTCTACGATAGTGGAACAGTGTTTTTTTGTTTTTGTTTTTTTTACCAAGGGTACCTCACTGTCTTAGTCAAATCTCAGCTGTCCTATCCACCATCCATACACACTGACAGGCAGCGTGTGAGTGAGAACTCAAAGTGCTGGTCAGCCCAGGTGGTTTAGCAGGAACACACACAGGGTGAATCCTAGTACATTACATGCTGTAGACCAGACCATGGACCAGTGATGGTTAAATCCTCCTGCCATTCTGAAATGATAGATTGTAAACTTAAATGAAAGGGATTCAGGTGTTTAAAGCCCTGCTGCTGTTGGAGGCCTCAGTGTTTCATCCTGTGTAGTGTTTTATAATAATCATAAAAAACATCACTGGAGATTCCTCACTCATCCTAGTCAGTCATAAGTAAATTCCAAATACTCCAGTACTGATATCATAATATGAAGTAACTTGTAGTGTACTTGTACCACTATGACCTGTGTGTGTGTGTGTGTGTACAGGTGAAAGCATTAAAGGAGAAGATCGAGAGTTTGAAGGGGGAGGATAGTTTTCCTGTAGCTGGACAGAAGCTCATCTATGCAGGTCAGAAACTTTCTGATCTTGTGGAGACACACACACACACACACACACACACACACTGTGTGATTAATGTAGGTTGTACTGTGTAAACACAATCACATCTGGTAGTTATTAGAATATTTGGGTGTCAGAATCACATGAAGATGTTCCTTACATCTCCACACAGAAGAGCTTCTTGATCCTCACCACCATCTCTCTCTCCTGCAGGAAAGATCTTAAACGATGATACCGCACTCAAGGAGTACAAGATAGACGAGAAGAACTTTGTGGTTGTCATGGTAGCAAAGGTACAACGTTGAAGCCCTTTTATTTCTTATTGATCTTAAAGCCCCTGGAGGAGAACTGTTCAGTGGTAGATGGTGTGTGGAGGATTGTTTTGGGGCGGTTCGGGGGTCAGTTTCTGATCTCGCCGTGTGTTCCAGCCTAAAGGTGCTCCTGCCGCCACTCAGTCGTCCAGCTCTGCAGCATCATCCAGCACTACAGCTCCCACACCTCCTGCTGCTCCTCCTGCTACTCCTCCTGCGGCCACTCCCACCGGAGAGACCCCCACCGCCCAGAGCGCTGCCAAGGAGGACAAACCAGCAGAGGAGAAACCGCCCACCTCTACACCTGCCAGGTAAAGAGAAGAGGTGCAGTGGTGCTCAGACTCTACCTCACTTAGTCACCGCAGCCTTGTATGTGGAGAGGTACTGTAGGGATTTACCCTGCTGTACCGGTGTATTAGTAATCACTAGTGATCACAAGGTTGTTGGTTAAATCCCCCTGATAATGTATTTAGTCATAGCAGATGGTTTTAAATAAGTGTGACTGAGTACTGATGATGTCACTTCCTGTCTCCTGCAGCTCTGGTGGCCTGACCAATGTAAACATATTTGAGGAGGCGACGTCTGCTCTTGGTAAATCGGCTGTCTCTCACACACACACTCTCACACACACCTATCTCAGCTGAGGAACCCGAGGATGAGACTCAAGAAACATCACACACACACGCACCACAATAAATGAAGATCATATAGGTCTATATCAGGCTTCTGTACACTGTGCAGATTTATTTGTAAGGTAGTTGGCTTACTCTTGTTTTGCTTTTAGAATAGAATATCTTTATTCGTTATTACACATACAGATGTGCAGTACAATGAAATTCTTTGTTCACATATATCGGCTTGTTTGGAATATGAGTCAGGTATTGTACAGCGCCCCCTGGAGGAAAGAGGGTCATGGGTCTCGCTGTTGAATATATTTGAATTCCTGCTGCTTTATATTTCATTTCATATACATTGTATTTTCTAGTTATTACATAAGCATGATATTCTTCAATCATACATTCTTTTATATCATATAGTTTTTAGTTTAAATTTGGTTTTGAAATGCTTGTATATATTGTGTGTGTGTGTGTGTGTGCAGTGACAGGACAGTCCTATGAGAACATGGTAACTGAGATCATGTTGATGGGGTATGAGAGGGAGCAGGTGGTGGCAGCACTGCGTGCCAGCTTCAACAACCCTGACCGAGCCGTGGAGTATCTGCTCACAGTGAGTGTGTGTGTGTGTGTGTGTGTGTGTGTGTGTTGGGGATGGGGTCAGACTTAATCTAACCCTGCTCTGAATGTGTGTAGGGAATCCCAGCTGAGAGTGAGGGGAACGTAGGAGGATCTGAACCAGCTGCTCCAGGAGGGGGCGCACCTGCTGTACCCAGCGGCCTTTCCTCTCTCTCCAGCTCCGGCATTACACAGCCCAGCTCCGGATCAGCAGGTACCTATACACACCGGAGCAGCTTGAGTGTGTGTGTGTGTTTGTTTGCTAACGTGTGTGTGTGTGTGTGTGTGTAGATGGAGCTAACCCTCTGGAGTTCTTGAGGAACCAGCCCCAGTTCCTGCAGATGAGGCAGATCATCCAGCAGAACCCGTCGCTGCTCCCTGCACTGCTGCAGCAGATTGGCCGAGAGAACCCTCAGCTCCTGCAGGTACCCAGCATGCACCCTGCTACAGTACCAGCTTCTGTAACCTGCTCACACACACACACATACTGTACATAAAGTAAAGTGTCCACACACTTCTGATCTTAAACACACACACTGCACCTAATAATTCTGCTCACATCACACACCTGTTTCCTTCTGTTCGGTTTGGGGTGTGTGTGACAGAGAGAGAGAGTAATTAGTGTGTGTGATTAATGTGTATGACTCATTAGTGTGTGTGTGTGTGTGTGTGTGTGTGTGTGTGATTAATGTGTGTGTAGTGATGTGTTGAAGTTGATGTGAGGTTGTACTCCCAGCCAATCAGATCTCTCATCTGTCATGTGTTCCTCCCTCCTCAGCAAATCAGCAGTCACCAGGAGCAGTTCATTCAGATGTTGAACGAGCCGGCGCAGGAGTCCGGGCAGGGCGGTGGAGGGGGCGCGCCTGAGGCTGGGGGCGGGCACATGAACTACATCCAGGTCACACCGCAGGAGAAGGAGGCCATCGAGAGGGTAAGTGAGGGGTCAGCGCTGTCATCCCCCGAAACCTACAGCGTCTTCTCTTTAGCTCCGCCCACTGTTCTCATTATACCAGGTTCACACTGTAAGACTTCAGGTGGGCGGGGCTTTCACACCACACTCTAAACACACACTGTCATGGTGTGTGTGTGAGAGAGAGAGAGAGGTGGTTCACATGAATGTTAGAGAGCAGATGAGGTCACAATACTGACGAACGTGAATGCGCCGATGCTTCCTGATGAGCCTGGATCACACTGCGTTTCCTCTCACCTCGTATGCTGTGTTCTCATTGGTTGACCTGACTCACATAAGGAATGCTGACTCCAAGAGCAGGAAAATCAAGAGCTTTTCAGAGGGGCGTGGCAGGAGCAGCCAGCTTTAAAATCTCATCTTACATGATCTTAAACGAGCTTCTCCTAACATCTCACCCTCCAGCACACTTCACAGTGACCATCAGATTCTTTAAGACACACACCCGTGTAGTAGAGCTATTTTCTCTGTGTGGGGTGTTGATGAGTGTGTGTGTGTGTGTGTGTGTCCTGCAGCTAAAGGCCCTGGGTTTTCCTGAAGGACTTGTTATTCAGGCGTACTTCGCCTGTGAGAAGAACGAGAACCTCGCCGCTAATTTCCTTTTACAACAGAACTTTGATGACGACTAAACCCCATCCATCCCTCCCTTGTTTTCTTTTTCTTTCTCTTTGTTGAATCAGAATGAAAAATCCGTGAGAATTATATCCGTAGATAAAGAAACGACTCCGGCAGTGTTGCTTTGTTCTTCTACACACACACACACACACTGGTTACCTGAAACTCTGACATCACTTCCTCTGCTGGGTTCTTGGATCCTGCTCTGCTGCTCGGAGGTTCAGCAGCGGGCGGGGCCGAGGTTTTGGGGAGCTCGGTGGCTTTATTAGTTTTTATTTTCTTTCACCTTCTCAGTATAAAAACCTCAGAACCGTTTAATCACCATTTTTATTGTTTCATTCTGTTTATAAAATCTGTTTCTTTTGTAGTGCATGACATGCAGAGAGAATCAGAACCTTCTTAACTTCCAAATAAAGGCATGAACACACACACACACACACACACACACATGATTAGTCTCCGGTCAGACTCTGCTCATGTACTTTTTCTTTCACAGCAAAAATAAATAAAAGTTTTGAAGATTAAAAAGAGTGTGAGGAACATTAGGTTTTTTTTCAGCTCTTCTGTGATGCACTTCCTGTTCATTAGAAACTCTCGGTGCAGGATTTGGATCCTGAAGGTCGCTGGCCGAGCCGCTGATTGATCGGTTCAGATGATCGCTGGTGTGCTGTAAGGAAATCAAACCTAAATAATAGTGAGCATAAATAATAACACCCTCTACAAAAGATTCAGCACTGTCTCCTCACATTCAAGAAGGTTCTGGGTTCTATCCCCAGGTGAGATGGTCTGGGTCCCCTCTGTGTGGAGTTTTGCATGTTCACCCCATGCCTGTGTGGGTTTTACTCTGGTTTCCTCACAGAATTGGAGAAACAAAAGTCTGTGTGTGTGTGTGTGTGTGAAAGTGTGTTTGTGAGAGAGTGTGTGTGTGAGTGTGTGTGAGAGGGAGGGAGGGATCTAAACGTGTGTCCTGAAGAATAACGATTATGTTCCTGTCATGAACGAGACCAAGAGTGTATAAAACTAAAATTATAATCCTGATCAACACACGACCATAAACCCGGTAAAAGTGTTCAACAAACTCTCTCTCTCTCTCTCTCACACACACACACACACACAGAGTTTATTGCAGAATGTTCTAGATAAAGACTGATGTAGAGCTGTATTAAAACTAATGTAACCCCCCCCCCTCCCTAAATACCCAGAGAACCTTGGTGGCCCTTCAGGAAGCTGCAGTTCATTCTGAACAAACTCGTATTTCCCTCATTTAAAACATTTAATTCCTGGTTCTTCTTATTTTCTGTTTGTCTCACGTTGGGCCACAGAGCCTCGATTCTTACAAAACATTAAACAAGTCCAAAAACAGCCTAAAAGCTTTTTAATATCACTGTACTACTCTCAGTGTCCTGCAGGTGTCGCTGCTCATTGCGAATTTTAATCAAGAGAATTCCTAGAGTGATATTAATTATTAAAACATCTGAACCAACAAACTACTTCTCGGAGGCTAAACTTAAATGTATTTATAAGATTATTTTAAAATCCTTTTTGAGTAGATTATAAAACTGCTGCAAATTCAGATGAAACCTGTAAATAAAAGGATTTAAATAACGGTGCACAAACTTCTGCACACATTCAGAATTATAACTGATTTAAATCAAGATTCTAAACACACACAAAAATGATAAACTTATTAAAGTTACAGATAAAAAAGAATAAAAGATTTGAAATGATCATAAATCATCCAAACCACCAAGAGAAACTTTAAAATACTGAATTTATTTCCTTTATACTGTAATATTTATACATAACATACAAAAGTATTTACAAGTGTACAAAGATTTGATTCATGACATTAATTTGTGATCTACATAAAAACTTTGTTCAGAATAAAATTCTTATAAAAATATGAATGTTTATTTTTGTTATTTATTTTAAAAAAAAGATTTTATTGCACAGCAGTGCAGAGACGCAGCACCATCCACAAACTCCATCAATTCACCTGTAGTTCACCTGTAGTTCACCTGTAGTTCACCTGTAGTTTACCTGTACCTGAAACATTTACAGAACAAAGGACGAAACAGTGCTGAAAGTTTCTCTATAAAACATCAAATCCCTGATTTATATCTGAGAATTGTATTTATTACTCTGATCTCCTAAACAAATATAAAAATAACATCTTTTTATATTAATATAATTCCAGTTTGCGTTGGAAATGTGCATGTGGGGATTTTTCTCTTCTTACCTGTAAATGTTAATATAACAATAATAATAATAATAATAATAATAATAATATCATAAATATTTATATGATGATGCCAGAACACATTTAACTACAGTGTTCTCATATTTCTATATGAAACTATTAATAATTTATAAATGTGTTTCAGGTTTGATTTATTTTTTGTTAATCAAATCTAAATAAATGATTTTATTTAAATTATTTGTGGATTTAATATTATTATGAAATGTTTGGGGTTCTCGAGATTGATGATATAAACAGGCATATTTAATATAAATATATTAATAATAAAATAATGATAATGGCAGGATTCTTAATACATTGTAGTCTTTGCTCAGTTATTAAACATATTTAAGAAATAATGAATCATTAAATAAAGTTTTGCTGTGAGCTCCACAGCAGGTGCTTGTTGATCTCTCTGCTTGTTGATCTCTTGATGAAAGGTAACTCATGAGTTTAGGGAAGGACCTGTTTCCTCCTGGTACTTCTGAGTGGTTATAGATGTCGTTTCATGTGCAGGGCGAGATGATCAGAGCGAGAGAACGCCCTCTCACATCTCTGACACTGAAACGGCCGATGGCCGGTGTGTTTACGGTAATGACGGGTCAGTTCATCAGAGCGAGCAAACTTCCACCCACAACCGTCCCAGTCACAGTGATAGGGCTTCTCTCCTGCACACACACACACACACACACACACACGATGTATATACAGCCCCAGTGATACAACAGCACCCTGTCCAGGGTGTTACTCTGTGCCTTGCACCCATTAAAAGCTAAAAAAAGCTTCAGCACCCTGCGTGTGTGTATGTGTGTGTGTGTGTGTGTGTGTGTGTGTGTGTGTTACCTGTGTGGGTTCTGTGATGAGCTTTCAGGTGAGAACTCTTGGTGTAGGTCTTTCCACAGCCGGCGTAACTGCACGTGTGGGTGGCCATTCTCTTCCTCGGCCAGGAGCGGCGTCCTCGTTTAGGTTTCACCTCCTCAGATAAAGGGAGATCCAGTTCTGATAGAGAGGAGAACAACTCGGTTCATAGTAATCACCTTCATTCACTGTAAAGCTGCTGAATATATAATGAACTGCAGAGGGCGCCAGGCCGCTTTACACCCCACAGTCAAAACAATGTAAACAGTGACGTCATTCAAACCACAAACCGCAAATAATCTTGCAATAAAGTTTATTAAGAGGCTGTAATGATTTTTAAAAATTATTTTTAGCTTCATGATACAAACAATTTATTTTTAGATAAACATGCATCGTAATTTCAGACTGAACCAGACTGTGTGTGTGTGTGTGTGTGTGTGTGTGTCCTGACCTGGGTACTGTAGGGCTGTAGGAGGGAACTGGGAGAAGCTGGAGGACTGCTGATGGAATCCCAAAACCTACAGAACAACAAAAATCATTGAAAATTATAAAAACAAACTAATTTACTATCAAACAGAATAAAAAATAAATATTTAGGTATTATATATTTATATATTATTTATAATGATTACACCTGGTGTGTGTGTGTGTGTGTGTGTGTGTGTGTGTGTGTGTGTGTTACAGATTGTGTTACGGAGGACAAATCTAAACAACCTCAAAATAAATCAGTTAAATATAAAAAGTGAATCATTTTTATGTACATTTGTTGTCTTTGTAGTTGAAACACTTTTAATGATGCAGTTTGTGTTCTTTTGAATTAGAACTTTTTTAAACAATAAAATAAATAAAATAATAAAATAATAGTAATACTAAAACTCCACCCTGTTCTACAGACTGTAACTAATACTCGGGGTTAATTATTATAACAATTATATTAAATTATAAAATTATAAATGTTCAGTACACACACACACACCCACCCATCGACCCACCCCCACACACACACACACACCCACACACACACCCACACACACTTTGTTGTTAGGAAATCTTTGATGTTTTACTGTCTCAGTGTTTTGGATGAGTGTGAGAGGAACATTCATCATTCGAGCTCGTTCCTCTGCAGTCACTAATATAAATTAAAAGGCAGATCTTTGTGAGCAGAAACATCTCAGTCTACGTTCTGTTAACTCGTTTAGATTTTGGGGATCAAAACTTTAATGTAGAACACAAATCAGGAAACAAATCAGGAAACAAATCAGGAAACGAATCAGGAAACGAATCAGGAAACGCTGAATGAAAATAAAAAGACTTTTCCCATGTTTACATGATCTATACAAACTGTGACCAGGAACATCAGTGGGGGGCGCTGGTAACCTTGTGGCTTTGAGTCTCAACCGGAGGCTAGTTGGTTCGAATCCCGGCTCTGCTAAGCAGCCACTGTTGGGTCCTGGAGCACGACGCAAGGACTGTCTGCTCCAGGGGGCGCTGTATGATCCCTGACCCTGATCCATCACTTCCAACCAGCTGATCACAGCTTCATACACACTCAAACAATCACCAGGAACCAGAGCAGGAACCAGAGCAGGAACCAGAGCAGGAACCAGAGCAGGAACCTACTGAACTGACCCTCTCCAGAACCTCTGCAGGACATTTAGAGTGTGAGCAACTTCAGGAGACTCACCTGAGATGAAGAGTGAGGTCCGTCCTGTGACATGGAGGAAGAGGAAATGGAGCCATGACCCTGGTCTTCCTGTTTAATCCTGCGACACAGAAACATGGCTGACGAGGCCTCTGTGGCCCCCGAGCTCGGCCCCTCAGCGTACTCCGCCATGTTGGATTGCACGCTGGTCGTCTTGAAGAGGAACTTGCCCTGAAGGTTCATGTTAACGTTAGCATTAGCATCTGAGGGTTGGAAGTAGGTGGGATCCAGGTCGGGTCTCATGAGCTCGGCGACAAATCCTCCGCTGGGAGAAACGTCACCCACGTACGGCATCGGGTACGAGAGGTAAGCTGCTGGTGGCTGTGATGTCATTTCCTGTAGAGCAAGGCGGCCCTGCTGCATGGCACTATTGGAGAGGATGAAATCGTAATCCAGAAGCTCAAGATCCTCTGGCTCCTTCTTCGTCATGATGATGTCACAGTTCTTCACCTGAGACATTTCCTCCTTCCATCTCTTACAGCAACACACACACGAAAACATAATTAACTTCAAATGGTAGAAATAAGAACTCATTCATAGGGGTACTCTTGGGCCCCTGAGTGAGGCCCTTATCTCTCTCAGCGGCAGGGTTTAGTACAGTGACAGACCCTGACCTCTGACCCCCACTGAACACATGGAGAGTGTGTCTGACCCACAATCATCAGAACATTGGGTACCTTCAGGAGAGATTTATTAAGATCATGAACTCATGCCTGATATTTCTCTCAAATCTAAAACAAACACTTTCAAAAGTATATAATCTTTGGTATGTTCTCCATCTAGCCATGTTTCCACCAGTTTGTGTGGAATCAGATCATCCATGTTCTCCACAGAGAATTGTGTGATGTTCCAGGCTCCATCAATGCTGGATGAGGAAGATCCCGACACTCTTCGCTGATCCTCTTCAGGTGGATGTGAGGAAACGTTGAGGAACCAGAACTCTGTGTTCATCTCCAGAGTTAATGCAGCCTGGTGTCAATCTCCTGAGTGTTCAGGATCTGAAGTGTTCAGGATCTGAAGTGTTCAGGATCTGAAGTGTTCAGGATCTGAAGTGTTCAGGATC
>JAYDZF010000013.1:106508-122403 GCA_034509105.1 Microcambeva barbata
TGCCCGATGGTGTTATCATCCGAGAGCTTCCTCCCTGTGTCCAGCACAGACTAACACACACACACACACACACACACATACACACACACTCTCTCACACACACACACTCTCTCTCTCTCACACACACACACACTCTCACACACTCTCACACACACACTCTCACTCACACACTCTCTCTCACACACACACACTCTCTCTCACACACACACACACTCTCTCACACACACACACTCTCTCTCTCACACACACACACACACTCTCACTCACACAAAACTTTCAGAAGTGTACCGTCAGTGCTCTGTATCTGCTCTGTCCCTGGTTCCTCCTCCTCTGCTCCTCTCTCCCCCTCCCTCACATTATCAGTGCTGCTCCTGGGAGAAACCAGCCGCTCCTCCTCCGGCCGCTTCTCCTCCGTCTCCCCCTCGGTGTGGCTCACGCCGTTCTCCTCTCCGGCGGCGGTGGTGGTGGTGGTGGTGGTGTGGAGTTTCAGCTTCAGCTCCTCGTTCTCACGCTCGGTCTTCCTGAGCTCCAGAAGAACATCGTCCAGGCTGAACTCCACGATCTTACTGAGCTCACACACAGCAAACTCCAGCACCCGCTCCATCACCAGCTTCATCTGACCTGCACCACCACCGACACACACATTCACATCATCACATGATTCTTCCTCTCCAGATGGAGATCAATCAAGACCTAAAGCTCTCTCAGACACACCCGGTTCCCGTCTCCTCATTGATCTTCATGATCTGTAAAGTTCTGTATGAATTAAATGTGTTGGTGTGAGGTGAATTATTCACACTTATAAACATTATAAAATAATGACGTGATGAGAGAGCAGAGGTGTGTAATATTTTGGGAGGACTCCCCCCCCTCCCCTGGACCGCTGCTGCGTGGCGTGTGCTGCTGGACTGCGGTGCATCTTTTAGCGCTGCGCAGGAACCTTCCTCCCCCTTCTTCCGTGCCCGAAATACTCTGATCGTTCCTCCCTCAACATGCAGCCCCGCTCCCTCAGACGCGCTCCGACACGCCCGCGCACTGGATCATCACCCGGGAGAGCGGCGCTTTAACTCGGCTTCTTACCAACGGCTCTGCGCTTGTGTTCCAGGCGGAGCGACTCCGTGATGGATCCGGGCCGAGAGGCGCTGAGTCCGGGGTACTGCTCCTCGCGCTCCCGCTCTCCTTCCTCCGCCGCTCCGTTCTCTCCCCGCTCCGCGTCGGCGCATGTGCGGGACTGGATGGAGGCTCTGAGCCGCTGGTTCTCCTGCTCTTTTCGCGCGGTCTCCAGCAGCATGGAGCTCAGACTGGCGCCCACGGTGCCCGTGATCTCACGCACGGCCAGCTGCACCACCTGCTCCAGCGCGGACTCCAGCTGGCCCTGGAAGAAGGAGATGTAGAGGGAAGCGTTCATGATTAAGTAGCCGCGCCGTGGAGCCGCTCCGCTCCGCTCATTCTAACACGAAAAGGCGGTAAAGAGGCAGAGAAGCTCCGGGGCAGCAAAACAACAACACCCGCCGCAGCAGCGCTTCCTCCATTCAGTATCGCTAGCAGCACACCACACACCCCTCAGTACGGCTCTACCGTAATACACACCTGCACCGCGCACCCAAAATACCGCTACACCCAACAAAGAGCTGGCAGTGTGGGCTATGTCTCAAATCACATCCACTACACCCTCTAGTGGACATGTTCCAATCCAAGCATTCCAGTTTAGTATACCAGCGATCTGGTGCTGTTACAACAGATAGTGCTTTAATGAACTTTTTAATGTTCTGGATAACTGTCAAACTGTATGCAGTATTCTAAAGAATCGGCTCTGTATTCTATAGTAGCAATAATAAAGATAATCAATGATTTAAGATAATAGTGACATTGTAGAAATAGTTGATATCGAGAGGTTGCACATGCTGCTTTAAAGAACACATTCTATTTTGAATGAGATTTCCTTTTGCACTCTGTGGTTGTGTTTGTTTAACACTTGTGATGTCCGTGAGGTGCTGCAGGTTCCTTTGGGGATTGTGAACACTGGTGTTCATGCACTGTTTTGGTTACATGGTGGTGCCAAACAAGTCAGTCCCGTGAGATCTGGAAGGCGGCATGGAGGCTATTGTAATGTGAATGCTAACCTCCTGTTATTATTAAACACAGAACTTGGACTGTACCTAGCACTCAGTATTGACATGGATCACTAAAGTAATAAAGTCACTTCCCCTTCACTGGCTAAGATCCTCTGACATTATGCCGTCGTCTTTTATATTTTTATCTTAGAGCCATGATCCACAAGATCAACCCATGATTCCAAGACTAATGAAACCCGCTCACTTCCCTCCCTGTTGAACACCCAGCCTGATCAATAACATCATGAATTCCCGAGGTCAACTAGCACATTTAACTTTTGCTTTCATTTAGAATCAAGATGTCAGAAGAATTTAATATAAGACTGTATGGATTTAATAATGTAAATGATAGTCTTATAATGATCTCTCTCTCCCTCCCTGTTTTATACGATACAATAGTAAAGTTTAAAATGTTTATACATGATTTATTTCCTACCACATAACATGGTACAATCACTTTTAATGTCGTTGATTTCATAGTGTTATTGATTGTGTTAGCATTAGCTGATTAACTACAAATCCATTCAGCCAAAGCGGCTGTAACAACCAATCCGATTTCTTGCTGTCATCCGGGTTTTATATGTTTACCAATCGTGGCTTACTTGTCAGTTGTGTTTTTTATAACGCCACAAAAATCATTTAATAAACAACAATTAATTAAGGACGGGACATTCGATAACGAGGCTTCGAATCCTGGTTCATGGTCACAAAAGTTATTTTTGTAAAATGCTTAATAAACGTATTTAATGCAGTAATATGCTGCTAAAAATATGATGCCGAGCTAAACTAATACTACTGAAAACGCAGAAAAGTGACTGCGCATTTCTGCTGTATTTACGATAAATGAACCGGAAGTGGTTTTCAGAAGAAAAAAACATGGCAAACGCTATCTTACGTATTGCGAGGGGGGAAACATGGGTGCAGTTCAATCTAAATAAAATGCTTTTATTTGCATTTAATACAAACACACATGAAGATTAATAATAGCATAAATTCTGGGTAAAATTGTGATTTGATGATTGTGGTATTTTTTCAGGTTTATTAGCGCTCAATACAAGCTGTTCAATACAACACATTCAATAATGAAATAAAATACATATTATACAGTTTAATACAAAAACGAACTATTTACACTATTCAGTAAATGTTATAATCTTAGATAATCATGAAATATTATCTATAAAATTATTGCAGCCTGTGAATATTAATTATTAGAATAAATGTGTAAATAATACATTTCTGATGCTTTGAATATGTATCTAATTTTATTGTAATTAGTTTGTAAATTACTAACATGACCCCCAAATACAAATAACTAAAGTTAATCATTAATCAAAAATCAAAGCAGACTATAAATCTCATTCTGCTAACTAATATTCATTGTTGAGTAGTATCAGTTCTGAGTATTAACTGTGTTCCAGTGAACTACAGTAGTGTGGTGGTATGAAGAATTAGAGACCAGCAGATAGTTAGAAGTGCAGTCCAGGTATCACAATAAAAACAATCTTAATGTGGATTCAGAAATTTAGTCAAGTCAATCTATTTGTATAGCGCTTTTTACAATAGACATTGTCACAAAGCAGCTTTTCTAACAAAAATCATCTTTATAAAAAACAGAAGTCAGCCCATGTCCATAGTTCTAATTTAATTATTCAAAATTAATGTACAATACAATATTTAATCTTTATTAACTTGTTATACATTTTGCAATATAAAAAATTTACTTGCTGCATATAATGATAATAATAGCAATAAGCTGTAGCCCAGTGGGTAAGGTACTGGACTAGTAATTAGAAGGCTGCTGGTTCAAGCCTCAGTAGTGCAAAGTTGCTGCAGTTGGGCCCTTGAGCTTTGGATAAAAGTGTCTGCTGTAAATGTAATACAAAGTTTGTAAAGATGAAATATTTGGATTGTATTACAAATATAAAGCATGGACCAAGAGTTGACAACAATAACTAAAGAACCTAAAACTGTAACTCAGAATGTCTGGTGTAAATGAAATGAATCATTGCTGCTGGAACGAGGGATTCATTAGACGCTGCACTCTCCCCCTGACCTCCCTTTCCAGATCTGATCATGAAAATGGCTCACCATGCAGACCAAACCCAGTGAACTTTCAATGTCATTAAAAAAATCTGATCCTACCGATAAAGTTGTAAAGTTTGTAAAGTGGTTTTATTTTACATGAAACATTTAGATGACTGGAAGAATCAGTTTCAGGTTCTGCTTAGTGAATCGAACAGGCCAGCCGTAGCCGAGTGGTTTGAATAATCGAGTCACTTTGGATAAAGGCGTCCGCTAAATGCAGAAAATGTAAATGAATTGACTGATGGAATACTGTCAATGTGACAGCAAAAACTCAAATCTCTAAGATGTTTTAATTATTTATTTATTAAGATTACAAGATGTTTTACAGTTTTCTTTCATTAATGCCATGACAGATCATGACTGCTCACGCAAAATTAATCAGATCAAGTTTAATATTAAACACACTCATGCTTGTATCTTTAAAAGAAATCTACACAGAAATAGAAAACAGTCACTTTTGGGATCATGTGTAATTTATGGATTTAAAAATTGTTTGTGAATTTCAGAGCTGAATGTTTAAATCCACTTTAGATGCCGGTAGATTTGTGAAATCATCATATTCGTGGTCAGAAGAGCTTCTGGGGGTTTTCTGTGCTCTGGGTCTCCATGATGGAGAATGAAGGAGATTTTAGGCCTTGCCGCATCAGCGCTACCACGGACAAATAAAATCATTATTTACATACAGAATGTTTATAATGTTGATTCATAACCAGAAAACAGCGAGTAAATGAGCTGATTGTGTTTAAATGCTCTAGAAATGTTTACACAGTGACGCGGTTGGAGCCAGATCACAGCTGCAGTCGGTCTCCGTTTTTTTTACACCCGTATTCGGTTTAGTCCCGCCCCCTGAGAGCTGATTGGTTACTAGACAAAGCCTCTACAGTTCTCAGCTCTGGTTCTGAGTAACCGATGTTTGTGAGACTGGCGAAGTAACCAATCACAGCGCAGCAGAGCAACCGCTTCGTTCTCTTCAACACTGATGAATGTTTAGTACATTCAAACATTTTCATTCACATAAATATGTTTCATTTAAACTGGCAAATTGCATTACCTTGCTCCAAGAAGGTTCTGGGTTCGATCCCAAACCGAGTGGTCCGGGTACTTTCTATGTGGAGTTAGATAGATAGACAGATCACTTTATTAATCCCAGATGGAAAGTCACATATTGCAGCAGCCCCAAAGTGCACAATAACAACAATAAATAAATAAATAAAGCATTAAAACATAAGTAATATGCAGGAGAACAGTGCAGTTGTGTATTCCACATGCACTAGTCACCTAAAACCGTCCAATCAGAAAGCCAGATGACAGTAATAAGTAACTATACACTGTAAACAACAATCCAGAAGGTACAGCATGTTCTCCCTGTGTCTGTGTGGGCTTTTCCTTCCAAAGAAGTACTGTTCCTGTCATGGAATTAACAAAAGAATAAAACATGTCAATAATAAACAACAAAAAGTAATAATATAATATGTAGACACGATCATAAAATTTTCATGATTTTAACAGGATCAATAATAATTGATTAAAACAGTAATAACAATGTTATAATTAACAACATAATACTGATACAATACACAACAACAACAATAATAATTTTATTAATAATAATAATAATATTAATAATATTAATAATAATACAAAGGATAACTGTTGAGCCAATCAGAGTTTTGGGGCGGGATATGGAGGAAAACGGGTGTGTATTGTAGGTGCTTTGGGCGAGAAACGGCGGCGCTTCTGCAGGAAACTCGAAGATGATCGAGCGAAAATAAAGAATAATAAAGTGTGTGCGAATCTGCCAGCAGTGAGTCTGATCTGTTCCACTACAGTCGGTGAGTAAACGCTTTTATTATTGAGTGAAAGATCGTGATGATTATCGGGAATGTGATCGCTGATTTCTCCGCGCCGCCGCACAAGCTTTGTGTGATCGATGCTAATGCTAACAGCGGCTAGTAGAATAGCACCGAGACTGCAGTGAATTTAGCGTCACATATACACAGAAATGATCTGTAGTTTGTTTTAATTACATTTTAATTCGTTCTTTACTTTTAAATTCGTTACATTGCTTTTGGTTGTGATTATCTGTTTACCTCGGTGCGGGGGTGTGTGCTAGCGATGCTATCGGTTAGCATTCGCGCTACACCCACAAAGCCATTAGGGTGCGGTAAAAAAAAAAATCACATTCATGACCAACTATAGAAGTTTTTAACTTTTATGATGCTTTTACACTGTTTATATCAAAGTATGTAATGTTTACTTTCAAACCTCCGTTCTCTGTATTAATTTGGGCTAGGCTGAGTTAGCATCAAACATGTTTTTCTTTCTGAGAAAACAATCCGGCGGCGGGAAAATAAACTCCTTATTTCAAACAAAATATTCATAATTAATGTTAATGAGCGATTAGAAGTGTTTAAACCGATGAATTATGAATGAACTTGGGCTCGTTTAAGCACAACGGTTCCGTTCGATTCGACGCATTTTGGCCTGCAGACGGAGAAAAATAACCCGGATTCTGTTCCAAATCCAGACCAGTGCACTACCTAGGGGTTCTAGATAGGGCATGTCTGGTCACCATGGCTACCACAGGTAGTGCACTACTGTTAGTACAGGTGAGTCCGGTTTAGGATGAAACCCCCGCCAGATTCGTTCATTTTAGGGTTTTATATATTATAATCATGAACAGTATTCTGTAATAATGTTTTCAAACTCACTAGTCCTCATTTAAATTCGATTTTGTTGTGTGGCAGAAATAAATTTTCTTTTAGTGATAATAAAGAAAACTAAAGCAGGTGTAGCACTTGTTCAGGAGGTCGCCGGTTCAAGCCTCACCAATGCCACTATTGGGCCCTTGAGCAGCTACTATTGGGCGGCCTTACCTAAATGTGTAAAGTGTAAATGACAGCCTCTTAAACACACGTTTTATATAACATAGAAACATTTAATATCATATGTAATATCATATATTTTATATTATTGCAAACAATACATCTCAATAGAATAAAAGAGTGCCGTGCCGGTTGTAGAGACGAGGAGACGCCTCGTGTCCACATACTTCTGAATAATGAGGAGTGGAGCAGGTTCGAGTTCTGCAGCTCGTGGTTCCTTCCTGATGAGTGTGAGAGGAAACACAAATAAAACCGTTTATTTAGGGCTGAACGTTTCCATTCATGAAGCTTCTCCTCCTCCTGCGCTCAGGTTTTCATTCTTTTCATAACAGCAGACAGTTCTGCAGTGCAGGAGAACCTTGTGGTGGAGTAAAAGTTCTCCAGGTGGATCCACGGTGTTGGTTGTGTACTCAGCACCAGCTCAGACTGAAGAGATGATCCAGACTCGTTCACTGATGACTTCAGTTCTGTGGATTATTGAAAATCCAGAGGTTTTCACACGGAGAGTCACATTAAGCTCTGAGCAGAACAGACTCCGCCCGACCCGCTCGGACACACACACACACACCTGTTTAAGACACCACAGTGGTGAGGGAGTGTTACACCACTGCACCTCCTCGTAGGTTTTTACAGACGAATAAAACACTGTGTGTGTGTGTGTGAGACTCGTACACACTGCTGAGTATTTGCAGTGAATTGGGCACTGACCTGGATGTAAACACTCCGTCTGGGTGACTCTGAACCCATCTGGAGTTTCTCACTCAGCTCAGAGGAGCAGAAGATCTGAACGTTCATGCTGATCCATCTCCACTAAACTGCTGATCACAAACTCCAGTTCTGGCACGGACCTTCTGCTGCCCTCCTTCAGTCAGTCGTAGGATGTAGGGACGGTGGTGTGGAGAGGAAGTGATCGATGTTTCCTGAAGGAAATGCTGAGCTGGGAAGGAGGAGCTGAAGGTCGACTACATCAGCACTCGATCTTTAAATATTTCTATTATTTCTTTGAGATAATCACCAGGTCCTGGTGTTCCTCATTCTAACCTCCAACAGTCCTGAACAAAGCATCTGAGATTCCACCTCAAGATCTTCAGATCCCGGCGGTCAAAGGATTCGATTATCCAGCCGGTGCGGTGGAATCAAGACCAGGATGGAAAACGCCCACGTTCACCAGTAGGATATCACCGATGGTGCGCTCAACCAAGAATGAATGGTCATGAACATTTTAAAGACCAAGACTCTTGAAGATTTTGAGACGTAATCTCATCATCTCTCACCCACCATACTGCTCCAGGTCCACCGTGAGTCGAGAACCGAAACCAGATGATGAACGGCGTGGGATTGTAATGTGGGATCTGATCTGATGTTCACCATCGCTCGTGCTCGGTGAAGCTCCAGGGAGGATCTGGTCTCCAGAGATCACACGAATATCCCAGACGCTCCCGAGATCATTCTGCCACCAGGGGGCGTGGTACAGACATAAACACGATTCTTTTGATCCCGGGGATGAGGAGAATCTGGATTTTGAGTTCTCCGTGTCCGGTTTGTTCGTCCTCCAGCAGAACCGAGTGATTCGGGATCTAAAGTGTCTCTGAGAAACAGTTTACGTCCAGACGAAGTTTGATGATGGACGTCGTCTTAAAGGAAAAGGATCTCGAGACGACGGGAAGAAATCCTGAGACGAACCAGAGGAACTCTGTAGACCTTGTGGGCCTGAATGGTGGTGTGGGTGCTTAGCTCAGATCAGTAGATCATCAGTGGAACCACGAGAGCAGATCAGGTAACTAGCCGCTCACCTCGGAGACGTCTGCTAGTTTCGGCGTATCTCTCGGGCCTTTGATGTAAAGGGGCGGGGCGTGTAGATCTCTTCTAGATTTAAGCTTTGGGTTCCTGTACGTTGGGCAGTGTTGATGTCTGGTTTCTGGTCCTCTGTGTCTCCTCAGCCCCGCCCTGGCGCCCCCTCCCGGACGCCCCCTGACCCCGGGACCCGTGTGGATTTGAAAGGCCGATCGGAGCGAGCGCTGTGACGCCCCAGGTAAAATGGCCGATACCTCAGAAGCAGAGAGCTGAGCCTCACACATTGCCCCTCGCACCCCCACCCTCACCCTCCTCCTCCACACACCCTCTCTCTCCTATGTTCGAGGATCATTTTATGTGGACCTCCACCACCCCCCCCACCACCACCTCCATTTCAATTCTGTCACCATGGCCGTGCGTGATGCGAGTCGCGCCAAGGGTTTTCCCTGCAAAGAGTGCCACGCGATATGCCAGAGCGCCCCCTGCCTCCCGGAGCACACGAGGGGCCGCTATCACCACGACGACATTGGCAGATTCGAGTGCGAACAGTGCGGGCGATTTTTCAAGCATGCCAGTAGCTTGGCGTCGCACAAAAAGTCCCACGAAGTCGGCTCGTACCAGTGCCCCGTGTGCACCCGAACCCTCCCGAACGCCTTAGCTTTGAAGAACCACCTCCGAGTTCACACTCTGTCTCCCAGTGCTCACGCCGAAGAGGAGAACGAGGAAGGTGTTGAAGATAGGGATTATGGCTTAGCACAAGATCTTTCTGACACAGGTTACCGAGGGCAACCCAGCGGCGGCGGCATGATGGCGGCCCACGACCACGAGAAGCAGAAATCGCCCGGCTCCGACGATGCCTGGGACCGCCCGTTCAAGTGCGACCAGTGCGACAGGACGTACCGGCACCACGGCAGCCTGGTCAACCACAAGAAGTCTCACCAGGAGGGCACGTACAAGTGTGCCATGTGTTACAAGCAGTTCAGCAACCTGGCGGCGCTGGGCGCTCACGAGCGCACGCATTCCAAGTTCAAACCCCCCGGCATGTCCATGGGAAGCCTGGTCCCGGAGGCGCCGCCCCAACCCCGGGCCCCGCCCCCCCTGGCGGACGACATGGCGGCGTGTTACTGCCACCTGTGCCAGCTGTCCCTGCCCAGTAAGAGCGACTTCCAGGAGCACGTCCTGTTACACAACGCCGCCTCCTCCTCGCTGGGCCTGAGTCGCGGCTTCCCGGGCATCGTCCCGCACAACCTCGGCGGCGTCCGCGCGCCCGCCCTCGCGCACCCCTACACGCCCGCCCTGGGCGACCCGCTGCCCCTCCCGCTGCCCGACAAGCGCTACGACCAGATGCTGGCGCCGCCCATGAACAGCTCCATCTACACCTGCGCCTACTGCGGCTCCGGGCACGCCGACATGGAGAGCCTCAAGCTTCACTACCTCACCCACGAGGCTCCGCCCCCGGCCGCGCTGAGCTCGGAGGGTCTGGGTTCGAATCCCCAGCCCGGCGTGTCGTCCTCCCCCGGGGGCGGGCCACGCCCCCAGCAGTCGTCGCCCGCGGACGACGGGGACGCCGAGCGCCGCTTCAAGTGTCAGGAGTGCGGGAAGAGTTACCGGCACGCCGGGAGTCTGGTCAACCACAAGCGCTGCCACCAGACGGGCCAGTACCAGTGCACCGTCTGCTGTAAGGAGTACCCCCACCTGGCGGCGCTCCAGAGTCACCTGCGCAGTCACAAGGCGCGGCCCGGCTCTCAGGGCATGAGCTCGGAAGGCGATTGGCTGTCGTCCGAGCCCATGACGGGTCTGGAGTCGCAGCCGAGCTTCGTGCACTCTCAGGATCAGGAGGACAGCGCCGCCCCTCTGGGCGGGCACTTTGCCGCGGACGCCGAGCACGCCACCCTGAACCCGCTGGACTTCCACGAGCGCTTCGACGGCCCTCAGAGCAGCCGGCAGACGGACAGGAACGTGTGCGCCCAGCAGGGCGGCATGGCCAACGGCTACATGGGCGGCGCGGCGGCGTTCCAGAGCTCGAGCGGCGCCGCCGGGCACAAGGACGCCGGCCGGCAGCGCAGAGGACACGAGCAGTACGGCGGGAACCCCGCGCCCAAACGGGCCGACCACAAGGACGAGGACGCCGAGGTGTACCAGTGCACGGTGTGCGGGAACCACTACGCCAGTCTGCGCGCCCTGCGCAGCCACCTGCGCAGCCACGACTCCACCCAGAGCGCCGCGCCCCCGGGGTCGACCCTCACGACCCTGGGCGAGCCGGACTGGCGCAGGAGGTCGGAGGGCAGCCGCGCCGACCTGCTGGTGTGTAGCGCGTGTGGGCAGACGTTCAGTAGGAAGCAGGACCTGGTGAACCACCAGCAGCTCCACGCCCGGGCCGCGGGCGGCGCTAGTGCGAATGGCAAAGTGGACGGGAGGAACCACATTTGCGTTGACTGTGGCGTGTTCTTTGCAGATCGGCATCACCTGATCGCTCACCTGTGCCCAGGCAAGCCGAGGGGCGGCAAAGACTCGAGCGTGGCCAAGGGGATGAGCGGCGGGAGTGGGGGCGGAGCCGGCCACCGACACACGCCGGGCTCCGAGGAGCGGCCGCACAGGTGCGACCAATGTGGGCGGGGCTACAGGCACCCGTGCTCCCTCCTGAACCACAAGAAGTCACACAAGACCGGCGTCTTCCGCTGCCTGGTGTGCCAAAAGCGCTACTACAACCTGCTGGCACTCAAGAACCACCAGAGGACTCATTTTGACTTAAAGAGGTTAGCTAGCATTGCATGTGCCCTACTATACTCTTGAGTGTGTGATTCTCCTGCGTGCTGGCGTGTGTGTGTACTGAGTAAACCCAGATGTGCTGCTCAGGGCGTCGCCACACCCAAAACTTCAAAGAAATTCGGTCGTGATCCCCGTATTTTAAGAAGTGTGTCCAATTAATCCCCGCAAAACCAACCCGAGGGCAACACACACACACACACACACACACACACCGCTCCTCACAGTACACGCTGCCAGTGTGTCAGGTGTCGTCTTGTGTAAGCTCCGGTGCCCGTGACCCCGCCCCTCTGACCCGCCCCTCTCTCTCTCTCTCTCTCTCTCAGGCACAAGTGCGAGGAGTGCGGCAAAGCCTTCAAGATCCAGAAGCAGCTGATCAATCACCTGCGCCTGCACGAGGAGCACCGAGCCAAGAACCGCGGCCCTGACCAGCGACTCCACGCCATGAACCAGCACAACGGCGGCCGCTACGAGGGCGGGGCCTCGCAGATGCAGCAGATGCGCATGGGCGAGCCGAAGATGCAGAACGCGCCCCAGATGATGCCCGCCTACGGCCAGTCCCAGGCCTACAAGAAACCGTACGCCGACGCCCGGGCGCAGCAGGTGGACGACGGGAGCGGGCGTCGACCCTTCGCCTGCGACCAGTGCGGCCGCACGTACCGCCACGCCGGCAGCCTGGCCAATCACAAGAACCTGCACAAGATCGGCGAGTACCACTGCAACGTCTGCAACTCCACCTACCCCAACCGCCTGGCCATGAAGAACCACCTGCGCATGCACTTCGCCCTCAAGAAGTTCTCCTGCCAGGACTGCGGCCGCGGCTTCCGCAACCAGAGGCAGCTGGAGACGCACACCAGCAACCAGCTGTGCAAGGACGTGCCGGGGCCCAGCGGCCCGCCCATGCACATGCACCAGCCCATGCAGGCGCACATGCAGCAGTCCATGCAGTCGTCGGCGCCCAGCTACGAGTGCGGCGGCTGCGGCGAGCGTTTCCGCAGCGCCTCGGACCTGGCCTCGCACGGCTGCCGCGCCCCCATGCCGTCGTCGTCGTCGGCGAGCGCGCTGGCCGGCCTGGACCTGGGCGGCGGCGAGCTGGGCTCCCCCGAGCGCGAGGAGCGACCCTTCGCCTGCGACCTCTGCGGCTGCTCGTACAAACACGCCAGCAGCCTGCTGAACCACAAGAACACGCACAAGACGGGGAACTTCAGCTGCTCCTACTGCGACAAGCCCTACACCAACTACATGGCGCTGCGCAACCACATGCGCATCCACACGCAGAAGAAGCGCCACATCTGCGGCACCTGCGGCAAGGCCTTCCGCCTGGCGCGCTTCCTGCGCAACCACCAGAGGGTCCACGAGGAGGGCCACGCCCGCTTCGCCTGCCCCACCTGCGGGAAGAGCTTCCAGGGCCGCTCGGGACTGGCCCGGCACCGCTGCGGGGACAACCAGGTAGGCATGATGGAGTACGGCGGCAAGGCCTCGGCGTCTGCGGCGGAGGGTTCGGAGGAGTGCCGGTTCACGTGAGTTTTTCTGTCCTGATGTTTCCTGATTGATGACGTGAACGTGTAGTGACGATCACACGGATCTCTGCGTGTCTATTACAGGTATATGATCTCCAATCCGGCTTCCTCGGGACCATTCGTGTGCCGGAATTCGGATTTTTCTGAAGTTTGGACAGTTTGATTAGGTGGAGACCAGATAAGTTTACCCTCCACACACCCCCTCCCCCCCTCCCCTCCCCCCACCTCTCTCAGGTAGCTCCCCGGATGAAAAGTCTTTCTGTCTGTCATTCATGATTCTCATCGTAGAAATGTCTCGA
Organism: Microcambeva barbata; assembly: GCA_034509105.1. NCBI lineage: Eukaryota > Metazoa > Chordata > Actinopteri > Siluriformes > Trichomycteridae > Microcambeva > Microcambeva barbata. The sequence goes on from JAYDZF010000013.1 coordinate 119,975, forward strand.
TCTCTCACTGTGACCTGGGCTTTTGCATGTTCTCCACCCGGCCGACCCACGATTCTCCCCGGGTGTCTCCCCACGGGTCCTAGTGGGCCGGGATGTGGGGGTTTGCGCAGGTGTCGGACTTGAACAGGCGACCTTCCGATCGCGACCGCTAGGCCGCGCCTCATTCTGCTGGCGACACCACCTTGTGGGCGTAATCGGCGTGTGGGCGGAGCAGGGCTCTGTTACGGGCTGTGGGCGGGTCGGAGGAGGCGCCCACATACTGTCGATCACGTGTCCTGGTGCTTACGCTCTCTGGCTCCCCCTGGTGAATCGGCACGATTTTGGCAGCTGGATGAAAGATCATATACCTGTACCTGTGTGTACCCCTCCACTGACCCCCCCCCACACACACACACACTGACCCCCCCCCCCACATACAAACACACACTGACTCCACCCTACAGCCGTGCAGCTCACACACACACTCGCCGTAGTCTAGCTCAATAATAAATCCCGAGGACCAATGAGAGCGCAGGATTGACGCCCCTCTGTCCCTCCCTTACAGGTGTGAGCAGTGCGGCCGCTCGTACCGCCACGCCAGCTCCCTGCTCAACCACAAGAACACCCACACGGTGGGCATCTACCACTGCGCCGTGTGCCTCAAGACCTACTCCAACCTGCTCGCCCTGAAGAACCACCGGCGCATTCACAGCGAGACGCGGCGCCACCGCTGCCCCGAGTGCGGCAAGGCCTTCCGCGTGTCCTCTCAGCTGCAGAACCACCGCCGCCACGCCCACCAGAGCGGCCGGGAGCTGGCCTGCACCCAGTGCCCGCGCACCTTCCCCACCCAGACCAGCTTCCGGCTGCACCTGCAGACGCACCGCGCCCACCGCCCCCCGCCGCCGCCCCCCCAACATTACCAGCACGCCGACGCCGAGCCGGGCTGGAACTCCGGCCTGGACCTCACGCTCATGCAGGCGTGTCACCAGAACCCCGCCCCCGCCGGGGACACGCCCCACGTGTGCGGTCAGTGCGGCCGGCGGTACCGCCACGCCAGCTCGCTCCTCAACCACAAGAACAGCCACAAGGCCGGGACCTACTACTGCCCCCCCTGCCAGAAGGAGTTCACCAACCTGATGGCCTACAAGAACCACCGGCGCATTCACACCGAGCCCAAACGCTACCAGTGTCCCGACTGCGGCAAGTCGTTCCGCGTGTCCACGCAGCTGGTGTGTCACCGGCGCATTCACACCAAGGAGAAACCCTTCTGCTGCCAGCAGTGTGACAAACGCTTCTCCAGCAGGTCCAACCTCCGACACCACCAGAAGGTCCACTGGTCCCAGGGCGCCGCCTCCACTTTCCTATCCTTACCCTCTGGAGCTTTTCTATAGGTGCGGCCACACGGGGGCGCTGCAGGACTCTCGGCGCAGGTCGGGGTTCAGGTTTTGGGACGAATCCGTTACTCGTTACCCCTCGAACTGTATTCTGATCTGTATTTACTCACGCCCGGGCCACGCCCAGGCCACGCCCGCCGTTCATCAGCATTGTTCACTCAGTAAGGAGACCCCGCCCCCCACTCCCCCCCCCTGTATAAAGCTGTTGTAGGATGTTTGTAGGATTTAGATGAGACTGTATTATAATCCCCAAATCGTAATTCTGTTCCTCCTCCGTCTGATCCTCACACTCCTCCTGTGTGTGTGTGTGTGTGTGTGTGTGTGTGTGTGTGTGTGTGTGCGCGCGCTCAGATCCCAACTGTATTATTATTAAGAATGATCATAATGAAGACTCGGTTCGTTTCTGTTGAATTGTCATTTTTACAACAAAAAAAAAAGACTTTAAGAAGTTAAACAGTGGAGTGTGTGACGGTGTACAGTACCTGAGGAGAACAGCAGGAGGCGCCAGAGCTGAGCAGAACGTTCCGGATGTGTTCTCGTCTTGTAGTTCTGGATTATTTACACAAACTCTTTCACACTGAGCTGTTTTATTTATATTAAGCCTCTAGTTTTTAGGAGCCCCGCCCGTTACTCCTCTTGTATTTTAGCCCCGGAGAGCCCGGTCTTCTGTTTGTCTGGGATGGTGGCGCCCCCTGTAGACGGGGATGTACAGACCTCGCTGTATCATTACTCCGTCCTCGTGACTCCCTCTCCTCCTCCAAAAAAAAAAAAAAAAAAAGATCTTTGTGCCTATTTCACTTGTAAAGGAGGAATTTTGTAAACAATCACATCAGTCTTTTCTTTGTGTTTTTGATTCCCGTGTATTTATTAGTGGGAGTTTTTTTTTATTTTATTTAAAGACGTTTCCTCTTTTATTAGAACGTTCCGGGTTCCTCAGCTCAGCCCTGATATAAAATAATAATAATAATAATGTTATTAATAATCCAGGAGCACGGTTACTGTGTGTGTAGAGAATCGTTCTTCCTCAAACTCGACTCAGAACAGCAGTGGGTGGGA
>JAYDZF010000013.1:256050-266210 GCA_034509105.1 Microcambeva barbata
GTGTGTGTGTGTGTTACTCACCTGAGAGCTTTGAGTGAGAGGTTGGTGTGTGTGTGTGTGTGTGTGTGTGTGTGTGTGTGTGTGTTACTCACCTGAGGGCTTTGAGTGAGAGGTTGGTGATGGAGGTGCAGGAGGCCAAATCCAGGTGCTTCAGTTTGGGGCAGAATTTACTCAAACTGTTACAGGTACTGCAGAGAGAGAGAGAATCAGTACACACACACACACACACACACACACACACACACACACACACACCCTCTGACCTGTCAGTGATCTTGGTGCAGCCGTTCAGACAGAGCATCTCGATGTTCCTGCAGTTCTGAGCAAACGTTCTGTAATGACAGGAAGCACACAGGTGAGGCTCCTCACCTGGCCCTGGGTTATCACATATCTAACTCAGCTCCTCGTGCTCAGGTGTGTCGTACCTGTGTACTCACACCTGGTGGACGTTTAGTGTATAGGTCACAGAGCCGCTGCAGGACTCGGCCAATAAACTTCAGATCAATAAATAATCAATCATAAAGTCAATGAATACAGGTGTGTTATAGTTACCTGAGCGCACTGTCCCCCACACCTAAACACCCCCGCAGGCTGAGCTTCCTCAAGAACCCTCCACATCTCTTAGAGATGTTCTCCACCACACGACCCTGAAACACACACACACACACACACACACACACACACACACTGAAAACCTCCATTGGTAAATAAATTTCAATAAAAACAAGAAGAGTAAAAACCGGACCTCTGCTGGCTGATTGATGTCACTGCATTTGAGGGATCATGTGATCACGTGATCTCTCAGTAAACAAAACTGATCCTCATCTAAACTCACCTCACGCAGATAAAAATGTGAACTAAACAAGCACATGCTGGAGGGTTTCTGACCTCGATGTCTCTCTGGAAGTCAAACAGATCGATGCGCTGCCAGTTGCTCCCGTCCAGAGCCAAAACGTTCCACGACTGAGGAAGATCAAAACATAAACGTCAGCTGGAGCCACGCCCGAGGAACATCAGGGAGTCGGCAGGGTGGAACCTCAGCACTCCTCTGGGGGGCAAAAACTTTTATACACGGGAGAGTGTGTCCCTCTATAAAAGCTTTAGATACGAAACTCACCCGAGATACCTGAGCACAGCGGCAGAGGGTCACCACGTCCAGGAAGGAAAAGATTCTACAACAAAAACAATCGTCCACATCAAAGATCCAACCTGATCATTTTATTCTCCTGAGATTATTATTATTATTATTATTATTATTATGATCATTTCTGATACGGACTGTAATAATAATTCCTTTGGCAGTTTCTTGTTGATGATGGCCTCGTCACTGTTTGAGAACATCTGAGAAAGAAAGAGAGAGAAAAACATCACTAAAAAGCTTCAAGATTTTTAAACACACACACACACACCATTTCTTTTCACCGTCCCACCTCGTGCAGGCACCTCAAACGGCCAGCAGGGGTCTTAACTGCAGCAGCGATATGGAAACCCTGTTAATCATGAGTCCATGGACGTCTACCTGAACAACTTGTGGCTGTCGTGTGAGGGCAGGGGGTCCCTGACCATGAAAGATCATCGCTGTTCACTTCTCTGTGCCCATGAGGTGTAACCTCACCTGAAAACACTCTGGTTCCCGGGATCGTCCTCACAAGCAATCGTCTGTCAGTACGGTACATGGAACAGTGGTCTCTTTGTCCTGAGGTTGGCCTGGAATCCTGAACTGTGACCTCAAGGCTGAGAGGAAACGTGTCCGGACGCTCGAGACACGTCCTCTGGAGAGGATTCATGAACTCACCAGCAATATAAATGTGAGTCCAGATTTAAGCTTGATGAGTTAAGCCCCCGGTCACACCCTCAAAGTTCCATCAGAAGGAAGAAGAGAGATCAAAGAGGGGTTGACTTCGGACAGTGTGTGAGTGTGTGTGTTAGTTCATACATGAGGCCTCTGATACACAGCAAGCCTTACAGTGTGTGTGTGTGTGTGTGTGTGTGTGTGTGTGTGTGTGTGTGTGTGTGTGTGTTGGGCCGAGCTTCACACAGCCAAGTCTTGTGATCTGACCAAAATCCTCTTTACCCCAACACACGTCCTGAAGGATCCGTGTTCACCTGAATCACTACGAGTTCTGTCGAATCATTTCAGTTCTGCTTCCATGCGCTGTGTGTGTGTGTGTGTGTGTGTGTGTTTTTGTTTGTGTGCTACATGACAAAAGTCCGACGAAACCCAGTAAACGAGGCTGAATGTGAGACTCATGGACTCCGATAAGATGGAACAGGTGATCGATGAGTTTTGGCTGGTTCACTTTTATAACGAGAATAATGAGAACAGCAGCTCAGCTCAGCTCGGCCTGTAAAGGAAACGAGCCTGTGCCACCCGGGCACCTACACACCACCACGACCTGCCAATCTCCGAGAACAAGTCCTCCCGACCAGTGGACCCAGTGTAGCACACACCTGAGGACCAGCTTTGTAATCGTTCTATCGAAGAGAAATGTCGCTCTCACCTCAAAGCGACTCCGCGACACTCCGTTCACCTCCTTCCCCATAATAAGAGCTCTTGTTCCTCCTCTCCTCCTCACAGCAGCCCTTTAAATCCACAAACAGCAGCGTTTACACAAGGTCCAGCTGGACTGGGGGTCTCCTGCCTCCTCATGCTGTCATTTTGGGGAGAATCGGGGGAGTTTGTGCTGAGAGGAGAGAAGTCGCGTCAGCTCGGAATTAAGCTTCAGCTTATCTGCTCCGTTCCACTGCGGCGGATTCCCCTCCTCTTCCCCTTTTACACCAACACCAACAAATCACCCCAAAACCCTCTTCTTCTCCTCTTTAATCATCTCATTTACAGCCTGGAAACACCTGTTATCGTGTCGAAGGTTTGCTTCGGATGATTTTATAAATTCAGTTTTACGGGCTGCGACTGGAGCAAAACAATGAAGTTCAGATGGTGTGACTCACGTTTCTTCCTGTTTTATTAGAAATAAAACGTATGTTTTCCTTAAACAGCTTGGTAACACTATCAGATTGTGTTTATTGTGTTTATTTATTATTTTCCATAATACTCGGACTGATTTCCAGATACTTTTATTTCTACTGTGCATCATGCACAAAATCCTCAATTCATTAAATACAGCAGACGAACACAGATAAATACCAATATATATATATTTAAAATATATACTTTTAAATCAAACATAATGTTACATTTACATGTATCTTTCTTTAATGATTAATCAAAGTTTATAACAGATCTCAGATCAGTGTGGATCCGATCACCGATTAAACCTTTTCGGTTTGCTCTTACAATTCAGCTGATTTTGCTGATGTTTTACAAACACGTCCTAAACTTTTGCATTAACAGTGTTTATAACATAAATCGGAGTTTAATTTGTTTATGTTATGCTTGGATGAAGGTCGCACCGAGGAAGTGACGTAACAATGTGGGCTTGTTTACAAACATGCACTCGCCGCATTCACGTGTAGACGAATATACCAAACTTCGTGTGTGAGGTGCATTAGTGTGTTTAAGCTCACACATTCTGTAAATATGTTCATAGTGTATTATATTATGATTTATGAGGGAGTAATAACATGTGCAGCGTGTGTAGAAGTGTTTACATGAGAGGCGGAACTGTTCCATCCGGATCGTGTGTTTCACACGGACAGAGTTTATGTGAACCTTATGTGGGCCCAATAAAACTACAAAAGTAAACAAACACTTGGTGAATAAAGTTAACGATTTCAGCTAAAACTTCATAACCACTTCTTATTTTTAAATAATGACAATAATAAATTACTCTCGAATGTTTAAAACTAAAGTCCAACAGTTATAGTTCGTCAGAAGTCCGAATTTTGTGGTCAGAATTTTGTTTTGGTTCTTCCTAATAAAAATATATTAATCCGAAAAAAAAACCGAAATCTTTTTACTTCTTTTACCTGAAGTTACAATTCTAAAGCGTTACCAGGTCACTGATTCTTCACGACTTTCTGAACTAATTTATGCTTATGTTTATTTGAAAACGAAATCTAAAGAAAATAAAGATAAAGATGAAAATATAAAATATCACACAAAAAGATAAAATACCGCATCCACACAATATCGCATCCACGTTTCTAGGTTTACTATATTTACACGTTTCTAGATTTGTGCGTGACAGCAAACTTCACATTATGCATCTTTTAACCTTTCTTTTAAACGAGCAGCTTGTTTGTTTGCATGTATGACCTTTAGAATACAGATTGTTTTTATAACTTTGGGGGACTGTAGTTTAAACGTTTAAAAGGAACACCGAGATTATTATCTGTATACCAAGAGTGGTGGGGTAGCATGTTTGACAGCTGCACCACCCTCAGTAAAACACAGCATGCACTGCAGGGACTGATGGATCAAAGACAAAGTAAGAACTAAACTTACATTATTGCTTCAAATAATTGTATTAGTCTGTGTATTTCACATCACATCAGCAGAGAATATCTTGTGTTGCCTGTCCTGAAAAATCCAGACACAACCCAGATTCTTTATAAAACTACCTGAGGCGAGTTTTACAGGAACAACAGCTCCAGATAAAAATGCACCTCATCATGCTGAACGAGTTCTCAGCTCCAAATATTTAACTTCATTATAGGATCTTAACTACTGGAATTGTTCCACTTGGTGTCTTCTATTGCATCCAAACTGACCTGTAGCTCAAAAGTATTTCAGTGTTTAATGTTCTTGTGCTTAGTTTAATGAGTTCTGAGATGTTTCTCGTATGGTCAATGAGGAGCCCCCAAGTGTGTTCTGCAGCATTTTTTTTAGCTCATCCACACCCCATACACAGGTCCATTTCCTTATCACTTCATCTGTTCCTGGATAGGTTCCACAGTCTCTGGTCACTGAGGCTCCTGCTCCTCCAAAATTAGTGTGTGTACAAAAACTGGTTGGGTTTGATTGTTTTCGGCTCTGCTGATTCATCACAATGTCACTCTGATGTGTGTGTGTGTGTGTGTGTGTGTGTGTGTGTGTGTGTGTGTGTTTGAGAGAGAGAGAGAGAGAGAGAGAGTATTTGTTTTTATCTGAGAACACTCGGTGTACCGCAGATCCGGACCGGGGACGTCACCGTGTCTGTACGACACTTCCTCTCACCCCACAGTCTACATTGCTGCACTGAATCGTGGGAGACTTGTTGATATCAGGGGTTCTTTTTCTTTTTATGTTTTAAAAGCAACAGTAAAAATTGAAAAATGAAGAAAAATAAAGCATCAATTAAGATAGAGAAGACGGACGTGATATTAAAAACAAAAATATTTTACACACACTGTTTTACTGTGTTGATTTATTTTATTTAATAGGTGTGGACTGTGAGTTTAGTGCATAATTGTCGAAGCTCCTGTGCCAGACCAACCACGATCTTGACCAGGATAAAACGACGGGTTTTCCCTCTCTGCATCCTTTTTTTATTTGAACGAAATTTTGACATGGTTGTGCTTTTAGGTTTTATGCTCTCACGTCTGATTGAAAGAAGATAAGATTCTTTCTTTTTTGCGCTTTTACTTTGTAATTTGTTTTGCGCGGTTTCTTAAACTTTAGTTTGCATCCTAGTAATCATTCTCAGGCTTTCTACACTCTAAAATAATTTCAGAATGTTGTTTTAATACAGTTTATTATTTACAAGTTTATTTGATAATAAAATAAACTTAGATTTATTAAAGTAAAAGTCATTCGTCAGTTCCAACGTCAGTTCCGTTTTGGGTTGCGCGCTCTGTCGGTGGTAAAGCGGGAGCGCGCAGAGGCAGCGGGAGCGCGCACAGTGTGACCTGAGCAGAAATGGCCGCTCTGTTTCTTTATAGCTGAGTGTTGGTGGAGCGTTCTTAAATCCATCCACATCGCCCTAAATATCGGCCTGTTCTCCTCTTAGAGCTGCTCCAAAATAAACTCGCATCAATTCTAAACACGAATTTCTCAGTATTGAGGAAAAAGATCAATTATTAAAGCAGATATGAGAGAGAAATATTAAAAGCGAAACATGTAAACAGAACCAACCGGCGTCAAGTTGTTTTTGGCTTTTCAGTTTGACAGACATTTCGTCCGTTATGGGCTTTTATTAGTTGATGTATGTTTCAGAGAGCGATTCAAAGCTCCGTGGTCGGACGAGAAGTGAAAAAGGAGACTTTATTCCTGCATATTTTTGTTTCTTTTTTTGAGAGACCGTTAGCTTAGCATAGGCGAGAGAACGCAGTGTCCTCGCGCTGTTTTCAAGGTTCGTATTGGGAAGCTGCAGGAAGCACAAATTTCAACAAAAATACGGATTAAATGATCATTAAAACCGGTGATTAATCATTAATATCGTTGTTGCCACGTCAGAAGAGTGTGGACCTGTATGTTGGACTTGGACGGGGATGAATTCAGGATAAAACCGTGATCAACACTGTGAGTTACTTACTATTGTCATTTATTTACTCATGTATTTACTCATGTATTAGTATTAAATACTTAAGTGTTTCAGTTCGTGTTAATGTTCGACGTCTTGTGGTCCCGGACGGGTCTTAACACGTCTGTGTGAAAAGCGTCTTATCAACCTAATACTGTAAATCTGAAGTAAATGTTAAACTACCATCAGTTTTATTTGAGTTATATTTGACTTGATCTGATCCGGGAGCTTTGTAAGGTCGGAGATCTTTTGGAAGATCTTACTTGTGGCAGGTACAACATTAAAGCTGCAGTGTGTAACTCTGGGGGATTTGGCGACCCCACTGGTACGATTACGTATTGCGGGATGTTTTGTTACGTCACAGTTTGAGGTTTGAACTAGAAATGCGTATTGTGACGACACGTTACAGTCCTTGCTCTGAAGGCCTGGTCACTTGGGGCACTGATGGTCACTGTGCCACTTAGAGAAACTGGTTTCCCCTTGTGGTCCTTGAGTGAAGTTTCAGCAAAACTTGGGAACCAGTAGCTGAGCCTTGTTTTAGGTTTTGATTTGATCTAGGTGAACACGCTTGGTTTGAAAGGAAATGATCTTCGAGGTTTAATAGGGTTTGTCACAAATCCTCACAGTCCTTTTTTGATGGTAGATGGTGATCAATGGTGTAGACCAAGTGGATGAACCTGGACCTCAGGGAAACCAGGGTTAAACTGAGACTCGATCTGAGGGGTTTCTGATTAGGATTCACGCTGGTCTTCTAAGGTTCTCAGATCAGTCTGGAGCGTGGCGGTGAGCTTCAGGTCCCGTGAGCCGGTTTGGTGATGAGTGTGTGCTGGTGTGTTACAGGGACAGTACGGCATGCCTGGGTCGGACCGACATCATGGCACCAAGCAGAAGTCTGAGTCTCAGCGTAAACACCTCGACCCGGAGCCCAGGCTTCACCAGACACCATCTACAGCCTCCTCATCCTCATCCTCATCTTCATCCTCCTCCAAACAGGGCCGACGGCGCCGGCACGCCGGCCGAGAGGCGACCCTGGAGCCCGCCGTGGTCCCCATCAAACCTCTGGTAGAGTATGATGATATCAGCTCCGACTCGGACGGCTTCCTGGACCCCCCGGGACCGCCGGAGCGCCCCCGGCAGGCGGAGGAGCAGCCGGACCTGAAGGAGATCCGGACGCACAAGCACAGGCGCTCGAGAAAGAAATCTAAAGATCCGCACCGCGTCCGAGAGTCGGGCGAGACGGCCGAGCGAGAGAGGAAGAGAGACGCCAAGGACGCCAAGCGCAAGAGCAAAGACAAACCCCAGGCCGCCCCGCCCTCCAGGCGTCCCGAACCTTACTCCTCCTCCCTCGCCATGAGTCACATCTCAGAGTCTTCGCTCAGCAAGGACTCGCAAGACTCGCACCGCAAGTCTCACCGCTCACAGGCGCAGAACCGAGCCAAAGGCGAGCGGAACCGCGAGCGCTCGGACCGCCGCAAGGCCTCCAAGAACAGGAAGGGCGGCGCCAGAGCGGCCTCACAGGCGGACGCCGAGGACCGCCGCCGGCCCAGCACCCCCAGCCCCTACAGGGAGAGCGCGCGGCGGAGCCGGCAGAGGTCCGAGAGCCCCTACGCCCCCCGCCGCAGGTCCTCCAGCTACGAGAGGGACGGGAGTCCGTATGGGAACCGCCGCTCGGCCAGTACCAGCCCGGGACCACGGTGAGGGAGAACCACCCAAACTCCAGAGTCCTCAATATGTCCATATAAGGGCTAGAAGAGTTCAGGGCGAGAACATTCAATATTTATTTATTTTAATTTCTGAAAATACAAACACATTTTATTAAATTAATTTTTTATTATATTTGAAGAATATTTAATGATTAAGAACAAAGATGTTCTGATTATTTTAATAAACATTAAATCACATTTAATCAGGTATCGACTGTTTATGTCACTAATATTTTAAAGAACACTATGAATAGTTTATTATTGTTTTAAAAGATTATTTATTAATAATGTGATGAATGAGGATGTAAGCGTGTGATGTATTAATGATTTATTTTGATTTCCAGACGTGCTCCTCGCTCTCGGAGTCGCTCTCCTCTTTACTCCTCCCGCCGCGCGCCCTCACGCTCACGCAGTAACAAACGCTCCGCGATTGGTGGATCCGGGGGAAGCTCCGCCTCCAGGAGCCGCCCGGCCAGCCGCTCGCCCTCTACCTCCCGCCTGCCCATCACGTCCAGCCTGGGGGCGGAGCTTACGCGCAGGAAGAAAGAGCGACAGGCGGCGGCGGCGGCTCTGGCGGCCATGACTCCGCCCGCTCAACCTCAAGAGCAGAAGTCAGAGACGCCCGATTCGGCCCCGCCCCCCGCGCCCGAGCCGCCGCTCAGGTCCGATTCTGCCCCGACTCTTCCTTCATCAGAGGAAGCTGAAGTAGCTCCGCCTCTCCCACCTTTACCTGTGCATTCTCCGCCCCCACTGCCTTTGAATTCCCCGCCCCCTTTCCCTCTCAGTTTTCCGCCCCCGTTACCTTTAAACTCTCCGCCTCCCCTCCCGCTGAGTTCCCTGCCCCCGCTTCCTCTGAGTGGTCCCCCTCGTCCTCCGTTAACCTCCCCGCCCCCTCCTCCTGCCACGCCCTGTGCACCGCCTCCTCAGCCTAAAAGTACCGCCCCTAAGAACACGCCACTCAAAACGTCCACGCTCCCCCCCCTCCCGTTACCACCGGCACTGCTGGGAGAGTGCAGGGACAGGTGAGTGTCCACACACACACACACACACACACACACACTCACACACACACACTCTCACACACTTCATATTTGTTTAGATTTTTCTTTAGAATAATAAATAAATATTTATTGTGATTGTTTAGGAATATTAAATCATGTTTTTGATGATTTATATTTGTGGATATTTAAATATGATTGTTAATAGTTTGAGATGTTTGTGATGTCGACAGTCCGAAGAAGGCCACGCCCTCCGCCCGCTCCTCCAGGAGAGAGCGAGAGAGGGAGCGAGAGAGGGAGAAGGAGGTCAGGACGCGCCTCCTCAGCGACCTGCCCTTACCTCCAGTTCTGTCGGGAGGTGATCCGTCTCCTCCCGCCTCACCTGTTCGAGAAGCCCCGCCCCCTGTACCGACCACTTACAAGAAGAGACCAAAGTACGTCAGATATTCTCAACATCTCTCACACACACACACACACACACACACACACACATTAGTGGGCGGGTCACGGTGAGAACGGGTCCCCGGATTTGGTTCGAGCCTTCTTTTATTCTTCAGGGCTTCTCATCATCACCTCGCTCGGTTTAGGTTCAGGCCTGACTGTGTGTGTGTGTGTGTGTGTGTGTGTGTGTGTGTGTGTGCAGGTTCTGCTGTCCTCGTTTTGGTGAGAGCATCCAGACTCACACTGACTGGGGGAAACGCTCGGTGGATAAGTTTGAGATCATCGGGATCATCGGAGAGGGAACCTACGGTCAGGTGTACAAAGCAAAGGACCGAAATACAGGTGAGTGTGTGTGTGTGTGAGAGACTGTGTGTTACACCTGGGATCAATGTGTTTCTATTGAGGTGTGTGTGTGTGTATATATGTGTATTACACTTTGTTTCATTGTGTTTATTTTGTCTGTGTGTGTGGGAGGGACAATGTGTTTACATTGTGTATGTGTGTTACACCTGGGATCACTGTGTTTATATTACGTGTGTGTGTGTGTTACACCTGGGATCACTGTGTTTATATTACGTGTGTGTGTGTGTTACACCTGGGATCACTGTGTTTATATT
>JAYDZF010000013.1:454029-470509 GCA_034509105.1 Microcambeva barbata
TTGCTTCCATGACGTCATAATGAGGCCTGATCTAGGATCTTTACAGGTTTAGTTACACACACATTCAGCTCTAAAGATCTAACTAAAGTAAGCTAGCTCGTTCTAGCTGTATAATGTAATCATTGATAGAAACCACCCCATTTACACAGCTTTATTTACTTTTTAATTTAGGCTTAGCCACATGTTCGGTTCAAGACCTTGACCAGGCGGTTCGTGGTTAGCGAGGCCTGCTAGCGTGTTAGTGGTCAGGACTAAAACAACATTCATCAGCATTCTAAGAGCAGAGAAACAACACACCGTCTGCAGGCTGCTGGAAGTTCACGTAGGCGTACCCGAGGGAGCGACGGGTGATCATGTCCCTGCACACCCGGATGGAGAGGATGGCACCGGCAGGGCTGAACTTCTCGTACAGCATGGCCTCGGTCACGTCCGAGTGCAGGTCGCCGACGTACAGGGAGGCCATGGGGTAACTGGGAGCGCTGGGGTTCATCTTCACCTCCTTCTGCTCCTCCTGAGGGTCTGGACCGCTGCTCGGGGGCGCGCACGTGGGATTTCAATTCGAGCCGAACGTGTCACGTGAGCAGCCGTTAGCACGTCAGGCTAACCGAGCTGAGGTAACCGGACAGGCGAAATAAAAACCGATTTAAAAAAAATAAGGGGGCAGAAGGACACCCGTTAAAAAAATAAATAATGATAAATAATAAAGTCGACGCTGAATTTTAAGACACGGGTCGCCAAATGGAGAATCCTCTGAAGATTTGTCGGTTGGTCTCGTCAGGCCTTTCGAAGCTACACGTCGGTTTGAAATTAACGGTCGCCGGTGTTCCTACCCAGCAGCTCCCGCGTCACCGTTTACAAAATAAACAAAAATAATTTTTTAAGAGTTTTTAAAGATTTTTTAAATTTTTTTTTGTTTTTTTAAAATTTTTATGGAACGTGTGCCGAGGCGAGCTCAGGAGCACACGCGCACTCGCACCGCACTAACAGCCGGGTGTTTCGGGGAGGAGCGAAGGGCCAGCGCAGTGTCTTATATAGTCTTGCTGACGTCATGAGAACGTACCATTCCACTCGCTCGGGGGTCACGAAAATCCGTCGCCTCACAGCGAGAAGGTTCTGGGTTCGATCCCCGGGTGGAGTTTGCAGGTTCTCCCCGTGTGTGCGTGGGTTTACTGCGGATGATCCGGTTTCCTCACACAGTAAAAAAAGATCTTCCACGATGTGAAATTACATTTTATATAAAACCGGTCTGTGGTGATAAAGAAAAGTGTGGAACCCCTGCTGTAGGTCACCTGACTGATATTATCTGTGGAATGTGATGGTGGCAGCATCATGCTACAGGATTATATTAAAATCCTCTTCAGAAGCAGACATTAGATGATTGAGGAGATTGTGACCTGATTGGATTACTCAGTATTGATGTACTTGCAGAAAACCGTTTTGCTTATCAAACTCAAAAATCTTTGAAGCTATTAGCTAACGGCTACCACTCCAGCACGGCTAATACACACCACACACCATGGAGATCTTCATCTGAACCACCTGGAGCATGTTAGACTCTCGAAACGAGCTCAGATTCCCATCAAAACTCTACAATAGAAACGTAAGGACACTTAGCAGAGTCAGATGTGCAGTGGTGGGATTCAAACTAGCAACCTTCTGAATCACAAGTAGCGTCAAGATACTCCTTAAAGATAACTCAGACGACTTAAAAATAATTGTTGTGGTTAATAAGTTTTCTAGATCAAGCAGACGAAAATTGTTTGGCTTTTATCATATTTATTTTAAAATGATTTAAACATTAACAGTGTAGTTACCTTTATTGATACAGATTATACTGTTTAATACTATTTAATAGTATTATACTATTTAATACACACACACACATATATAAGAATAAACTTTGACATTAAACCGTCATGTTCCTGTGTAGTTTCACCACTAGGGGGCAGTAAAGTAATCGAATCCAGTGGAGTTAGAATCGTGCTTCGTAAATACCAAACATTCCTGAAACACGTGGACTCTAATGAGGAGTTCAGGTGTATTACAGTAATATAGTATTACCTGGGGCTTATTACCTGTACAGCTCTTCTGACGTCACAGACATGCATTCCCACAGACACACTCAGAATCCCGTGGAGAGTAGAGACTGTTGATGCTGCAGAACCAGGGGCTTCTCCACAAGCTCATGAGGAGGTGTCCACATAATTTCGGTTCAATACAGACTCGTGTAGCCGGTTTGAACTGGATATGCGAAATTCCTCAGCTGGATGTGACTGCCACCGCGGCCTGGATCATAAAGACCTGAATTTAACCCTTACCTTCACTGCCTGTGAGGAGTCTGGTTTACGTCATGGTTTAAAACATGCAGGAGGTGGATTGGTGACGGACTGAATTATTCTACAGTGCACCTTTTATCAGACAGAATCTGAAGCATTCAAGCTTTATAGGGAGAAAACTGGGCGAATTAGCATGTTCTCCCGGTGTTCATGTGGAGAAACGAGACTGTGGATTGGCCGCTCTTAACGCCCCCTGCTGGTAGAAATGTTGAACGCAACGCCGATATTAAAATAATGAAACTGCGAGTCTCGTCCACACTCTCCATTTTACATGCAGGTGTATACAGACCAACCGAAAATATGTGGACACCCATCCTAACCCCCACACACACACACACACAGATCCTGAAGTTCTCCGCCTGTATGTAAACTTCTGACCCCAGCAGAACATTCTGCCTCACTTCCTCATCGTGGTCAGTTGGTTTTGTAATAGGACGAGGCCCATTGTGCGTCTCATGAGTCAGAATGGGATCATTCGGTACACACACACTCACACACACACACACAACATTCCGGCCTTATTAGCTGGAACCGACTCGTCTGCAGGCACAGACACACCCGAAATGTGAGAGAATGTTCTGGAGTTGTTCACTCCCTCACACACAGGGACAGATCGGGTCTAGATTACACCCGCCGACCCTGCAGAAGGTGGATTGATTGCTGGGAATTACATAAGAATAACATCAAGTGAAGGAGAACATGCAAACCACGAATAAAAAGAAACCCTAAATGTCTTCCCTGTTTAATGCACTGAATGATTATTTACACATTTCTATCATTCTAATATATACTATAATTTAAATTTTTTATTTGTAATCCATATATTGTAGATGTAAAAGAAAAGCAATTTATTTGTACTCGTGTGTGTGTGTGTGTGTGTGTGTGAATAAAGACACGCCCTCCTCTCGTGTGTTTAACTTTGAACTTTATTTTGGCGGAAATGAAGCCCAAACCGCGGAGGACGCGACACTAGCGCCGGCGCTCCGAACAGAACCACAGACTGAGACTAGAGCAGGAGAGAAAGAACCTTAATTTACCCTGATTAACTGGCCTGAGCCACATGCAGCCTACACAAGCACAGAGAAAAGACCTAACGGCAGCACGCCACGCCCTGAGATCGGCCACTGCTCCGGCGGGGAGGGGGGAGGGGGTGGGGTCAGAGATTCATCAGATCACAAAAATGTTTCATGTCGCCAATGTGAACCAAAATAAAAATAACGAAACACTTATCTATGGCCAGTAGGGGGAGCCGTACACGAGGAGGCCCAGGAGGACTCCGTGTCCTAGAGTGGACCTTAGGTCTTCCGTTTGATTGGTTGGGGTCGCCCGTCCCGGGTCGGCGGCCGATTCGAGGGCGTTCTGAACCACCTGGGGAAGTTAGCGCACCTAACGGTATGCGCCCGTGACATCAGCACATACGTCAAGCGGTCTGAAGCTCGGTGCGGTCCAGTTCCAAATCTAAACCGTCTCACACACTCTCTCTCACACACACACGTATCAAAACACACACGTATAGAGCTCACACACACACAGGACCCACCCCCACCCCCCCATTTAATAGCCAGAGGAATGACCGATTCTCCAGAGCACGAGCCCCACCCTTCAGATCTCACACACACACACACACGTTCAGTCACTCGCGCTCGTATACACACGTGCACACACAGGTGTGAATGGCAGAGGCTGGTGAGGAGTAGCAGGGCGTGTGTATCCTGCTCGTTCTGATAGTAGTGTTAGTGTTGTTAGTTGTTCTCTCGCTGCTCCTCCGTCTCCTCCTGATTGTCTGAGGTCCACAGCTGCACACACACACACACACAACAGGCTTTAAACACACAAATATTTCCCATCATCCTACACTCCTGAGAAGGAGGCGTGTCTAATTTACTGACTAAAGAGGCAACACCTGAAAATAAACATCTAAAAAATAAAATCCATAAATATGAAAATCAATTCATCAAAACTAAACAAAGAAAAATGAATAAATATAAAAATTAAATATTTCTTAATAATTAAGTATGTAAATAGAAATAAACCAATCAAATTACATTAAATGTATACATATCATTCAAAAGTAAACAAAGGTACATAAATAAAAACATTAATAACTACGTTTAAATAATAACAATATCAGGTGCATTTGTAAACCGGGGCTCATCAGGGCGAGTTAGAGTGTCTGCACCGGTGTGCTAGCGCGGGCCCTGGGGGGAGGGGCGGGGCACCAGAGAGGAAGGCGTCCTTACTGTCAGGTTGTCTCGGAGGAGCTGCATGATGAGCGTGCTGTCCTTGTACGAGTCCTCGGTCAGCTGATCCAGCTCGGCGATGGCGTCATCGAAAGCCTGGAGAGGAAAACAACCACGGTCACCGTACGTCGGCCGGAGGGGGCCCCCGTCCCGTTCGAACAGAGGAGGGCCTCACCTTCTTGGCGAGTTCGCAGGCCTGCTCGGGCGAGTTGAGGATCTCGTAGAAGAAGACGGAGAAGTTGAGGGCGAGGCCGAGGCGGATGGGGTGAGTGGGCTGCATGTTGTCCTTACTGATGTCGAACGCCCCCTGGTACGCCTCCTGAGACTTCTGGATGATGTCTGGAGGTACACAAGACAAAAGATCAGCGGCCCGGGGTCCTGCTCTGTGAGCGCGCCCGGGGAGACAGACAGACCGGGGACACGCCCGCTCTTGGGCGTGTGAGCGCGCCGGGACCTGCAGCGGGAAGCCGGCGCGCCGGGCGAGTCGGCGCACGCGGGGTGGGCGTGGCTCTACGCGAGGAGCACAGAGACGGGTGGAGCGTGGACCTCGCCCGTGCACGCCGAAAAAACATCAGGACCGCGCCTCTCTAGATCAAAGACCAAGTGTTCAGTGTCCTCCCACGAGCTGCAATACATTCTCTGACCACAATATTACATGAGACGCAGGGGAGGGCAGGGGGGGCGCTGTGGGGCGGATGCAGATCGGATGGAAAGCACCGTTACAATCTGGCAACCCTGGCCAGGCTGTTCTCTGATGAGAGCACTAGAATGAGAGAGAAGAGTGGAGCTCACTGGTCTTGTCTTCTCCTGTGGCGACCTCGGCCAGGTAACGGTAATAATCGCCCTTCATCTTCAGGTAGAACACCTGACTCTCCGCTGGAAAGGTGGTGCGGATCAGGAACTTGTCCAGGAGGTACTGCACACACACACACACACACAGATTCAATTCTCAAACCCCCTTTACTGTTTGTCACAATTACCCCCCCTACTGACCCAAATTAAGAAAGCGAGCCTTGTACCCACCCACCCCCCCGCAGATTGATTAATTATCCCTTGATTCGATCTGCCACTAGAGGGCACGAGTGACCCGCCCTGTGAACAGCCAATCGTTGACTGAGCCGAGATTCGAAATCCAAGTTCCTAGGACCTAGCACCTAGGCTCCCCCTAGTGTCAGTGTCTGGTATCACTCATGAACCCACAATGAATATTTTCAGACAGCCGATACACAGCTTATCTGTCCGGACCATTAAGGGGTTTATACGCGCCCCCCAGCACCCAGAGCACCCCAGGGTGGCGTCTCATCCCTCATGAGGCCTCACCAGAACGTCCTTGCAGATGGACTGCAGCTCGGCCTCGATCTTCTCGCGGTACTCCTTGGCCATCTGCTGCTTGTCGCTGCCCTCGGTCTTCTGCTCGATGCTGGAGATGACCCGCCAGGACGAGCGCCGCGCCCCCACCACGTTCTTGTAGGCCACCGAGAGCAGGTTCCTCTCCTCGTCCGTCAGCTCCTCACCCTTCTCGGTCACCTCCTTCATCGAGGCCGCCATGTCGTCGTAGCGCTCGGCCTGCTCGGCCAGTTTGGCCTTCTGCACAAGCTGACTCTTGTCCATAGCTGCTCACTTCCTGTCCGAGAGAAACCAGAGAACAACGATGGATTTCATCTTAGACTTTACCGCATGCGATATCTACCGATGGGACGTGGTCCCGGGGTTCTCTGGCTCGTCAGGTGGACACCTAGGACCTTGATGGAGGCTACACGGCGGATCATCTCTGGAATGTGATGTCTGCTCACACTTCCTCACACTTCCTCGACATGTCAGCGTGGTTCTCTGTTCATGAGAACGAACGTTCGGTTCTCTTTGTTCCAGAAGCTCCGTTAGGCACAGGAAACGTGTCAGAGCGGTGAGCCGTGATCCATAAACCACCATCACCACCACCAAACCCCCCAGCAGTCGGCTATTAACCAAGAGCTGCTGGATCTCAGGGCAAGAAGTAAGCCAGCTCTAAAATCAGCATCTCCGGGTTTAACTGATCCCACCATAAGGAACGCAGCGGATGGATTTCCACCATGCAGGGTTCAAACTAACCTTATTTATCTGGGCTCGGAAGTCTCTATTCATAGCAGAATGAGAAACATGACGACAAATGAATAAAAATATCAGATCTGAACAGAAAACACACACAATTCAAGCTTCTTTTTGGACTAATTAATTCGTATATTAATGATTAAGTCCCAGATAATGATTTAAGTCTGAATCCTAGAATTATAATCTTCATTTACAAGTTTAATATTTCCAGCTCCGCAGATTTAATGGATCTAATTCCTAAAATGAAACACACCCAGATACGCGCTGAATTACAGATGTGATTATTTTTTAATGTAGAGATTTATTAGAACATATAACATTGTAAGTAAGAGATATCTTAAACATTTATTTATTAACCGTGCTGAGCCACCAGGAGACACGCCTAATCTACAACGGCGCTTCCATTTCAAACCGACTGACCAGCCTTAGGGGCATTTTTTAACACAGATAACACATTCAACTAATCGGAATCGAGCCATTAACGATGAAATCATTTATATCGATGAATTAAGCCGTTTTAAGTCTGTGAAAAAAAACGTGATGGCTTTCGTTTGGTGACAGACAGCGTTCCACGGGGCTGGGAGTCGATCAAAAGAATCGACTCTAATTCCACGCTTTGAAAGCCGAGTCGACTCTCCAGTTGTAAATTCGAACTCATTCCTAACATTATTTATTACTATATGGAGATACAAACCAAACCAACATTAAAATACAACAAAATATTCTATATAAATGTATAAACGTACAACAAGCAGATGTTACACAAAAAACAGTTATGCCTGCTAAATCATGTGTAGCGCCGAGACATAGATGGCAGGGTTTTATTTAGCCCATATTATTACGTATATCGTCTAATTAACACAGCAATGTTAAATAAGACTCTCTGTGTTGGTTATTTAATTGTATTTGTGACTGTAGGTGTTAAATCATCCAGAACGGTTGTGGAGGAGCCAACGAAAGAATCGACTCCCTACATTCTTCCCACCAGGCACATGTATATCTGAATCAGATTCTGAGTCGGCTCCGAAGGTTTACGATTCGAACAGCCCTAGCTTCACACAAAAGCTTACGGTACATCACCGTCTATCAGCCAGATTTACAATCACCCGAGACCAAAAAACGTCGTCAACAACAGACAGACACAATAAAACGACCGTAAAGAAATAAAATACGTCAAAAACCCTTCAAATTGTTTAATAAAACAGCGAAAATGAACGTAAAGCGTTCTGACCTGAAGGAGAACAGGGATGTTCCAGCCGCCCAGCTGACACTCACAATCCGCGCGCTCTTCCCGTACAGATCCACGGGGTTTCCCGCCCACTCGCAGCTCACTGCCGCAGGGGCCTGGGCAGGGCAGCGCTGACGTCAAAGGCTACCATGGCAACGCGGCCCCTTCAAGTCGAGCGATCGTCCCATTGGTCGAGAGATGAAAGGCGAGCGCACACACGCACACTGTACAGGCACACAGTGAGCACTTTATTAGGAACATCTATCCGGTTCGAGGGTTCCTTGATTGTTTTATAAGCCCCACTAATCATTTAGATTCATTCTGTGGGTATACAATTACGGACTGTAGCCTGCTTCTCACACGTCACCCCCCCAACCCCGTTTATGATTAAAAGTGGACCCTGTAGAACCTGTGAAGGATGTTTGACCCTTCTCATCACTGCAGCGACGCTTAACCCGTTAATAACAGTCGGACATGTTGTTCTGACATCGGGGTAGCAGGTGCAGCTGTGTTGTTGGGATTTTTAAACCTACTCGCCTCTACATCAGCAACCCAGCTCTTCCTGTGATCGTTTAGTCCTGGACACTTCCAAGTGTGCTGAAGCTTTATGTCTTTGGTTGGAGTGATTTGCCTCATCAATGCAGTTTTGATAGGATGGGCACAAATTCCTACAGACACACTACTACGATTGTGGAATTGGAGAGTGTTCAAGCACAAAAAATACGGAAAAGCTTTTCAAGATCCCCACCGTTATGAAGAATAACGAAACGATACAGTAGTTCTGCCTTTATTGTATTTTTAGTGATATTTACTGTTTTATTTGATATTTGTGTTCAGTGTTGTTTCACCTGAGCCTGAGATATCTGGGACACGCGTCAGTTACAGAGTGTGATGTGTGTGTGGGGTGTTGGTGTGTGTACAGCGTGTGAAGTGTGTATGGTTTTGGGTTCGGCCGTCAGCAGGCATCTTCTGTGAGCGCGTGGTCAGGAGCGCTGGCTCTGCATCCTGTGAGGAAGGAAGCGGAGGGTTCGAGAGGAAGCGCTCTGAGATGAGGTGAGACCCAGTTAAACCAGTAGCTGCTTGTTTTTCTTTGACGTGAGGATGTGATCCGGTCCGGCTTCATCCTCACACCCTCCTGATTCACCGAGATCCTCTTATTGAGCCAGACCAGGAAACGCTCACCAGGACTGATGATGTCATGGCGGCGTGGACATGTGTGGACATCAGGAAACACCTCAGAGGGAATGATCCATCAGCATTGGTTTTCCTCCTGTAGGTGGATTGGCCCGGTGAAGAACTGATATTCTGTCCTGGGCGCTGCACAGCTAGAGACAATTTAGAGCAGTCAGTTCCCCTACTGGTATGTCTTTAACCTCCTCAGACATGGAGAGAATCTCGTTTATTTAGTCGTATCTACGTTCCAGCTGTCCCAGACAAATACACAACAACTAACACCCTGGATTCCTTAAATTCCTTCATGATTTCAGCGTCACCAGGTTCCTCCGCGTTAAAATAGCCCTCAGAAATAAGAAAAACATTAATTATTTCAGCTCTTCCTTCGGGACCTGAAAATTAGAGCAAAGGACACGAGGACGTTCTAATAAAAGCCCCGGTTCTATTATCTTCTGTTCCGGGTCTGTGGGGTGGGGTGGTGGTGGTGGGGGGTGTTCTATTTTCCACGCCCCACATTTCCTCTGAGGACGCTTTGACGTAATAACCCACTTTACTCCTGTAATAGTGCAAATAGTGTTAAAGGCCCGTCGTGTGAACCTGGATCCTCTTCAATATGTTGCCGGTTTATTTAAGAACAAGGTTCTATCTTGATTGTTCAGGGTTCTGGGAATGATTTTGAAGTAGGTTTGTATTCTAGTAACAATCATACATTTCCCTTTTAAGACTTTATTATATTAGGATTATACATGTAAAGCGGTGATAGAGGAACCCGGTGATTTGGAGACCTCTCTGGCAGAAACGTGTTACTGCAAGCATCATGGTAAACAGGAATAAACTTTTTAAATGATGCCTCATTAGGGCAGATCTGGTCATCACACCCTATTTCAGCACAGCCTTTCTTGGGACGGTGGTAGCCTAGTGAGTAGAGCTTGGGACTATCGACCAGAGCACGACCCTTGACCCCTCGCTGCTCCAGGGGAGCCGTACGATGGCTGACCCTGAACTCTGACCCCAGCATCCAAAGCTGGGATATGCGAAGAAAGAATTTCACTGTACTGTTAATCTGTATACGCATAATTTAAAATTTCTTCTTCTGCGACCATCCTGTCTCTGTCTGGACTTGGGACCTGCACTGACGTTTGCTTGGGTGGTAGCACAGCCACGATTTAAACCCTGGATCTCTACCTGTGAACAGTAGGGGATAGCACATTTTACCACCTGAGCAAACTGTGGTGTAAGAAAGCCAAACCGGGACCCCTGAGCAAACATCAGGCAGATTTCATTATACTTACAGTATAGCTACAGCATACAGGCTGAGCAATTAAAGGGCTTGAACCAGCAACCTTCTGACACCATGAGATGATTCAATCACGAGCATCTCATGAACCTTCGGATCCATTTTATTCACGCTGCAATGAAGACCATAACGGAGCAGAAGCTCAGAGGGTGAGGGCGTGTCACACCCCGGGGTGAGTCAGGGTGAAATTAAACACAGACAGGTCCACGGTTCGAGAGCGAGTCTGGATCCGCCTCTCCCCCGCTCACGAGCTCGTTATTCCGGTCATTCCAGGCCGACCGGCATGAACCGGCACGATCGGATGAAGCTCGCCGACTCCGAGTCCTTAATAAAGAGGAACCGACGACTCTCATGAGGATTTAAACACGAGAAGCTCCGCCACTCAGGATCAATCAGGACCTTGTGACGTCATAGCAGAACATAAAGAAATATCATAAAGTGTCAAATCAATCCAGGCCCTTCTCATCTCCTTCCAGACTTAATCAAACTACCTGCTCAAAAGCACACACACACTCCAAAATCAGGTGGAACTCATTATTAACCTAGATGACAACACAGTGCTGCCACCGTGTGGAGAAAACAAGCAGCAGACTCACCAATCCCAACACTCAGCATGAGGGCCAACCTACCTGCTGCACAGCTCATGAAAGCACGACTAAAACAAGATGTCTGAGCGTGAATCTCCCACACACAGTGAACCATTTGAGCAGCGCCCTCTGCCGTCGGGTAGAAGCACCTGCAGTACTATTGGATCATCCGGAGAGCTTTCTCTGAAACTTAAAGCTGACTCGACTGTGACCAGTGTTCACCGAGTTGTTTTATTACTACATCAGACCAGCCAGGAGCTTTCAACCGGATCTAGATCAAGAGACGACTGTTCCACGCGGTCGAGTTTAGTCCTCTCACACCGATGCTACCACCCGCACCTCAGATCGAGGGGGCCGGACAGGCACACATGGGCAGGTCACGGCTTCTTTTCTCCTGGTCAGCACCGGGCCGTATGAGAAGGACCTTCAAACACTGAACACACGTGACCAGCCTCATAACCAAAATTAGAATTTATTAAAACGTTATTTTACATTGGCACAGAAAGCAGCTCACCCAAGCATGGACGTCATCATAAAGACAGAATTAATGATTAAAACTCATCTTCATTACTTTAATTATCTTGGGCGTATAAGACACAAACTGTGAAGGATTGATTCCATCAGACGAGACAGGAACCGGTTCAAACCGGTGCAATCTCGCTCCCGATTTAGTCGTACCCGATTCCCTGAGTGGTCTTTCGCTTCCTCTGCTTAATCACACACACACACCGATCTCCAACATCCCCGTCTGTGCAGTACCATCACTCAGCCAGCAGAGGTCAGAACAGCAGCAGTCCTGAGGACCCAAACGACCCTCCCTCCCTCCCGTATAGCTGCCCGGACGGTCGTCAGCACACGCCAAGCTCTATTATCATTTTAAAAGATGATGATCTAGGAGGACCACGTGACGTGACCCGGGGCGTGGCAGCTCCTGCTCCTTCACAGCGTCTTATAGCCCGGAAAAAAAACCCCCAACCACGTGATGATTCTCAGACCCGGCGTGTTACCGCACACGCGTGTTTAATACACGTACAACCCCCAAACGAACCCGAGACGTAATTAGCTCTGTAAAATCAGACCCGTTGACGAGCTCGGGCGGGGTCCGTGTGAAAGATCAGCTCTCGGTGATTAAGACGTCTAATAAATAAACTCTCCTCTGATATAAGGAAAGCTGGTGGCCCCGCCCGAGCAGACAGTGAGGAGGACAGACAGCACATGACTGAGGTAATTAGCGATTAGGAACAGCGGACGCCGCTAACAGTCTTTGATGGTCGCGGCGCTCAGGCCTCCACCCCGGTCAGCTCCGGAGGGAGAGGACTCTTGGGATGTTTGCTCTCAAAGTGCTGCTTGAACGTCTTGGGGTCGGGCATCTGGGTCTGTGGAGAGGCAAGAGACGAACGGGAATTAGTCACGTGATGCTCCGGTGATCACAGGCAGCAGGAGGCGCTGTTGGATGCTCCGAGTTAATCAGTGGTTGGGTGTGGCCCGGGGCGGGTTCGATGCGGTCATCAATAAGAAATGAAATACAAACTAATCCGAGCAGCGACACACACACACACTATTAAACACCAGGGGGCGGTGGGCAGCCCTACCCATAATGTCAGTGGAGCAGTTAGGGGTTGATTGCCTTGCTCAAGGCCACTTCAGTTGTGACCCGGTGATGGAAATCGAACCGGCAACCTTCCGATCACAAGCTCGGTTCTTTAACCACCAGGACACAGCTGCTCCTAAACTAGTCAGAATGTGTCATCGTGTGTGTGTGTGTGTGTGTGTGTGTGTGTGTGTGAGACTGACCCTGCAGACACCACATGTGTACACCAGCGCAGCCTTGGCCGCTGTCTTCTGGTCGTGCCCTTTAGACTTCTTGATCTCCGCCTGTTTCTTGGCGTTTTTCTGCTGAGACTGAATTTTCTGGTGGCCACGAGCCATGCTGAACCTGCACACACACACACACACACACACACACACAATTATTGTCATGTTTGATGCCTAGAATTCTACAATTAAAAGTAAATAATGTTTATTGTAAACCTGCAGGTGTGACGTTTTACTGTTGTTTTATATATTCAGTCACCTTCACTGATTTATAAGAAAAGACAGAATAACACAAACAAAATCCCTGTGCTGTGATGTAGACCAAACATGGTACATAAAAAAAAGTACATTTATGGTTATTTTGGTGCATTTCATACATTAAAAGTGTTAAAATCAAATAAGCGGTCATTCACATTAGAATATTAACAGCGCTCACGTGTAGTCGGTATAGTAAACACTGACAGCCATACATGGACTCCATATTGGTGTTCTAGTTTTACACTTAATAACGTCTTGTTCGGTGTATAATTAACTAAATTCCAAACATTTTAACGAATTTCGACGGATTTCTATTAAATATCTGACCTGCGTTGTATAGATTCACAAAATTAATACACATAATACAATAAAATCATGCATCGCTTTTACCACGCTTGTAGACAACTCGCGTATTGGGACTCGCGCCCGTATTAGGAACGATTCCTTTCTTCGCTCTGATTGGTCACACGAAAATAAACTCTGCGCTTTGATTGGTCATTCGCGCAATCACTCAGACATTTGAGGCGGGTTTAACCGGAATGCGGGTAGGGAATAAACACCAACACCAGGACAGGCTAAACTGGCTAACCCACTTTTTCGCTGTCAAAACACAACGCCATGTGTTACCGCCCAGCTGAGTAATATTTCATGTGAAACGAGGCTTAAACTGACTAAACTCAAAAGGTCACCAATGTGACATCCTAAATGTTTAAAAATAAAGAACAGCTGTGTGGAAGCCGCGTTATTGCTGTGAGCTGGATGGTTAAGACACCGAGCGCTCATTAGGCTGGACATAAATATTATTATCGTGACATTAGAAATAAATCTTCGATTGAAAATGTGTAAAGCGCAAAGACTCACTTGTCAAGCTGAAAAAGAATTTAAAACAGGATCAAGTTGTAGCGGAGAGTACAGCTGGGTGATATCTACAGAACGTCTGTTCGATTCCCACATAGACCAGATAGTGTGGGTGTGTTCCAAATCAACATCGATGTGTCTACTACACACTTCCCCTTAATACACTTATAAACTACACACTTAACTCAGAGCACGTTTTATTGCATTTTACACACACATGCATGTGTGTTTAATAAACACGGGACTTAAATAAGAGTGTACAGGGTTCGAAAAAGAGCAGTTTGGTCAGAGAGTCACGAAATCTACAACAAAACGACCTGTCAGTGAATGAAGCTTTGGCTGAGTTCGAGACAAAGTGTTCACATGTTCCTTTAAATACCTGAACCTGGTGAATCATGAAAAGAATCATGGAGTTCATGAGGTACCAGGAGATCTGACCATATCATCTAGAAAGTTCTTGTATGTGGTTCAAGCAATGGTGCCAAAGAAGTGCATGGTGATCCTCTTAACTAACGTTTAAGAACACACACACACACACACACCTCTTGAGAAGGACTGAGAATGGTTGACCACTAGATGGCGATGTAATGCTGTACTGTGAACTCTGGGCGATGAGCATGCGCAGATCACACCACATCAAATTGGAATCGAATTGAATCTGGTCTCAGTACTTTTGGTGGAACTTGTTTTGGCCTTGAGAACCACTGATGTGTGATTTTGGTGAGTTCTGGAAGCTCACAGCTTTCTTTAGACCCACCAGATGTGGATCCACTCCAGCTTTGATCATCATCTCACTGGAAAGCTCTGACCACCTCAAGTTTGAGGCCAGTCATACGATCAAGGTTGCCAGTTCCTGCTGCATAAATCCCCACACCATCACTGCAATTCTTACTCCAGGCCAGATCCATGAGGTCCAGTTTGTGTGTGTGTGTGTGTGTGTGTGTGTGTGTGTGTGTGTGTGTGTGTGTGAGAGAGAGAGAGAGAGAGAGAGAGAGAGAGAGAGAGCGAGAGAGAGAGAGAGAGAGAGAGGTCCTTGAATGTTCATGGATGTTATGGTCATTCCATATCATACATCTGGGCGATACCTTTAATGTTAAAGGTCACAGAAATATACTACTACGTGTCACCCATTGTATTTCTGTGTGTGTGTGTGTGTGTGTGTGTGTGTGTGTGTGTGTGTGTGTGACCCGACACGTTCATAAAAGGACACATTACACCATTAACAATGAACGATTTGGGTTTGTTTCCTTTTTTGTCGTGGTTTGAATAGAAACACAAACTCAACATCACCGTACTTCTCACCATGATAACGTTTCATCTGACACACACACACACACACACACACACACACACACACACACACACACACACACACAATGTTGTTGAATCACCCTTTTCCAAAGAATGTCTGTGGGAGTTTGTCAATGTTATTCTATTAAAGATAAGATCATTTGTAATACAGTAAATATACCTTGGTACATTGTTTCAGTTTGGTAATCTGCTTAATGAATGTACTTTTAAAACTCTTGACATATAATATCATTTCCCCATATACTTAATGATTAGAATGACAGAGAAAGTGAAAGGGCATTGTGGGTGTTCAACAATGTAGTGTGCTCTATACATAGGCAGCACTTATACGTCATTCTATGTGCATTGTTGATATATATATATTGATATATCCTCCCTGGTAAGGTATCTTAAAACATACACAGTATATAGCTTGAAAAACGAGTAAGTGCAGTCTCAGTGAATCTCAGAATTCAGTGCGGCACAAACATGGCTGCCAAAGAGTTGTTTTTAAATGTAAATACATTATTACTGATATTTAATTTGTGTAAATGTGTACAGGTGTATTTCTTTGGACTTCTCAGTGACCATTTGTTTTTGGTCTACAGAGAGAGACGTTATTTGGTTATCCCATTGGTGTCTAAGTAATACGTTGGAATAATCTGACCTATGTCAATGACTTTATTAGAATCTTGTCTACTTTATTAACAGATATAGTAAGAAGGCCAGGCAACTCCGTAGGTATTTAAACGCACCCTTTGTGTAAACACCTCTTAAGGTAAATGAGATGACAAATGCAAGATGATACCTAGATTAGTTTGTAGAATCACTATTTAGTACTTACAATTATGTAATTGAATAGATGTATTACAATTATTTTTATTACCATTTAAAGCCAAATCTGTTTAATTGTCTATAGATCTTGAAACCCCCCCCCTCCCAAATTCCCACAGACATACTGTTGTACTCGGTACACTCCTCAAACTCAAAACCGGTTTCAGAAAAGCAACCGCACTGAACTCATGGTGTAAAGTAAATTCCAAGTGCCATTGTGCATCTCATTCACTTTCACTAAGAACACAAAGCATTAAAATCTGCCCACATTTGTTTCAAAAGAAAACCTAAATCTTTACTGTTAATGAGCACTTTTATATGATCCTGCTGTCTGAAGCAAAGCAGAATTTAACCACTTTGTCTTTATTCATATATTTCATTTATTCCAGTGTGTACATTGAGTTAAATCTCTTATGCTATGAGGGTCCATCCGTTTTTCATAACTTCATAAATTGTCTATAAAATTTGAATCAGAT
>JAYDZF010000013.1:549170-560910 GCA_034509105.1 Microcambeva barbata
TTATTTGTGAGGGTGTTTACACTGCCGGTGTTTGATGAAGCGTCCTCTGACCCGTGTTCTCTCTCTCTCAGGAGATGTTCGGCTCACGGACGTTCGACCGCTTCGCCCCGCCCTCGTTTCTCCAGCGGGAGCGCTCTAGTCGCTTCCAGCCCACGTACCCACAACTACAGACACAGATCGAGCTCCCGCCCACAATCTGCCTGTCAGACGGGGAGGAGCCGCCGCCCTACAAGGGCCCCTGCACCCTGGCCCTGAGGAGCCCCGAGCAGCAACTCGAACTGAGCCGCGCCTCGGTGCGGGCGCCGCCCAATCGCACCATCTACGACAGTGACATCATAGACGTTTACGGGCCCAAGCCGCCCAGCACGCACTCGGGCAAGAGCGCCTCCTACGCCCGCCTGCAGGGACAAGGACCGCCCCCCACATACAGCGAGGTGATAGGTCGCCCCTACCCCAACTCCGCCCCCTCCACCTCTTACCTGCACCAGCACAGCAGTAACACGCCGCCGTCCAATCAGAGGAAGACGACGGTCGCACAGCAAGATAAACCGAGCTGACTGGATGGCCGGCACAGAAGGGGAGGGGCCTCGCTCCCGGGACTATAAACAAGCGAAAGGGGGCGCCAGACTCTTCTTCCTCAAAGCACTCACGCCCTTGCACAATTTATTAATCCAGAAAACCCGAGGAACCACGTCCGAGTATTTCTGTGTTTGATTCTTTTGTTTGCCTGAACTTGTGGAGGTTTCGTTTCCTTCGTTTCCAGATCTTCTCAAAACACTTTTAGGCCTTTATTAGATTTTTTTATTTTTTAGACATTCGTGCACAAAAACGTTCGTAACCAATCAAAACCCGAGAGTGCCAAGACGTGTGTAAGTACGTTTCCTGTGCAGAAGAAGACGGAACTTCATGTTTAAAGACTCGAACGTGTGTTTTATTTTTAATTATTTTATTTTATCGTATTTTAGTGTTTTATAGTTATTCCTTGAAAATGCCCAATCCTGGAAATTCCACGACTAACCTACAAGACAGCACTTAAGAGAGAGAGAGAGAGAGAGATAGAGAGAGAGAGAGAGAGAGAGACACATAGAGACACACACACACACACACATAGACACACACACACACACACAGAGACAGACAGACAGAAAGAGAGAGAGAGAGAGAGAGAGAGAGATAGAGAGAGAGACACACACACACATAGAGAGACACACACACAGACACACACACACACACACAGAGACAGACAGACAGAAAGAGAGACAGAGAGAGAGAGAGAGAGACCGACAGAAAGACACACACACATACATAGAAAGACAGACAGAGAAAGACACACACACACACACAGATAGAGAGAGACAAACACACAGAGAGAGAGAGAGAGAGAGAGAGAGAGACATACATAGAGAGACACACACACACACAGATAGAGAAACACACAGACACACACACAGACACACACATAGACACACACACAGACAGACAGAAAGAGAGAGAGACACACACAGAGAGAGAGACCGACAGAAACACACACACACATACATAGAGAGACAGACAGAGAAAGACACACACACACACACAGATAGAGAGAGACAAACACACACACACACACACACACACACACACACACACACAGAGGTCTTTAAAAACTCCCACAGGTCGAACGACGAGCGCTGGTGCAGGTGAAAGAAGTTCTTCTGACTTTCTGTTTTTCATCCTGTCAGCTCAGCACTTTAAACTTCTCTCGCTTGCAGGCGAATCGCAGGAATTGTGGGAAATGTAGTCTTATGCACAACCGCAGTTAATGCATGTGTCTTATTGGCCAAACCTTTGTTTCTCTGTGGGACTCAGTATTTATTTATTCGTCTTCACTCACGGACGCTCGTCTGATGTTCGTTTGGTGTTCTAAATGAGTTCATTGATAAATTCCTGGTTTAAACGATCCCCTTTATTTGTACCGTCGTTTCCTCTACACAACCCTGCGAAGGAAAACAGAGTACTCATTTCGATCTTTTTTGCTAGCTTGCTATCTAGCCGACTTTGCCACAATGCTCGCTTGGTCTTTGGACTTGTGTACTCCAGTCTTACATAATATCGAATGATGCACATAGCAGAACTTAATGAGCTTTAAGTTTATTTAAGAAATGTTCTCGTCTTAATGTTACTCTGCACTGTAATTTAGAGTCGGCTCAACCGATCAGGTTACAGGTGCACTAACCAGGTGGATTAAAATCATCTTCTCACTTGGTGCAGGTCAAAATAATTAAGAACACAAAGGAGGGCGGCACGGTGGCTTAGTGTGCTGCACTGTCGCCTCACAGCGAGAAGGCTCTGGGTTCGATCCCCGGGTGGGGTCGATCTAGGTCCTTTCTGTGTGGAGTTTGCATATTCTCCCTCTCCCTGTGTCCGCGTGGGTTTCCTCCGGTTTCCTCACACAGTCCAAAGACGTTCTACCGGGTCGATCGGAGACGCCGAATCGTCCTGTAGGTACCTGTGATGGACCGGTGCACCGTCCAGGGTGTTACTGTGTGCCTTGTGCCCGTTGAAGAGCCGGGATAGGCTCCAGCACCCCTACAGACCCTGATCAGGATGAGAGGTTAAAGAGAATGAACTGAAGTGAGAACACAAGGGCTCGCTAACAAGCTAACAAGCGGAGCGCCAAACACTTGAGCTTTATGATTGACTTTATCCTTTATGTTCTGCCGTACACTTAGAGAACGTCCAGCCGCCTCAGGGCTCGTGGCCACGGCCTCCTTTATTACCTCTTCTCTCCATAATAACAAAATGTAGTTGTTTTGTTGTTTACTTGAGAGCGAGCTAACTTGATCCTGTAGCTAAGCTAAATAAGCTAATCACATTCACAGCTCAAATCGAGTATTGTTAAAATTTCTGCCAGAGAGGAAGGTCAACTGAAAAACTTTGATTGAATCTAAATATTTAGTGATTAAAGGCAGTTTTTAGTTTAGCGTGGTGTTTGTTTTATTGTTTGTGTATCGTGCCGATGCTAACGCTGCTCGCGTCCATGTTGGCTCGGTTTCTTTTCATTGGTGGCTCGGTTATAACAGCGGGACGGACGCCTCGGGTGTCGTGGTTCGCGTTTCTTATGTTTTAGGGCCATTTTTGCATGTCAATCGAGCAGACCCGGTGCTTAAAGGTGGTGTTTAAGAGAACCACCGGAGCCCCGTCACTTTGCACTCCTGCGCCCCCTCCAACCTTCGTCGTGCCTCACTTTCCTACGGTGCTTCTCCCCCCACGAGTCCCGCTCTGTCGATCCGTACTGTGCGGTATATATCGACAGAACTTGAACATATTATGCACATATTTTACCCAGTGGGTAGAAAAAATACCACAAGATAAAGAGTGTTAATAGTGTAATATAGTGTGTAGCGCAGTTCCAGAGGAGCAGGACGTGAGCGCCCTCTCCTGGCGTGCTTGTTTTTGTATGAGATGATAAATGATGCTACAGTATGGTCATATACGTTACGATTAAACAAATCTTATATTTTTTCCTATGCGATACCAACTGTTCGGTCCTGCTATGTGATGATGATTACACAGGAGAACCTGCTGCTGCTTTTATAACTTCCAGAGACGTTCTTATCATTATTAATGCCAGCGCTTGCATTTATTTATTTGACTTTTTTTTATTTAGTGACTAGATGTCGGAATAATCACGCTAAACCCCACATGAACCATAAACAGAGAGACTGTATCATATTTCACCAAACCGACACGAATGCAGACTAAACAATAAAGGGTTAAAGCTCCGTGTGTGTCTTTCATCTCCTTTGGTCCCTTTATTAAATGGATGTGTTGCTATTCCAGCATTTTCCACTGAGTGGTGCTGTTCGGTACTTTTAATTGTACTTTTTAACTCTTTAACCCCTTATTCTGATCAGGGTCTGTAGGGGTGCTGGAGCCTATTTAAGCTCTTCACAAGGCACACAGTAACACCCTGGACAGAGCGCCGGTTTATCACAGGTACCTACAGGACGATTCAGTGTCTCCGATCGACCTGGTAGCATGTCTTTGGACTGTGTGAGAAAACCAAATAAAACGCACATGGACACGGGGAGAACATGCAAACTCCACACAGAAAGGACCTAGATCGGCCCACCCGGGGATCGAACCCAGAACCTTCTCGCTGTGACGCGACGGTGCCAGTGTTTTTTTTTTTTCATCCCCATCCAATTCATCTCGAAGATGCTCAGTAGGGCTGGAGAACTTGGACACGCCTTCAAGGGTCAGTCACGTGGTCCAGGAGCTGGAGGTCCACCAAGTGAAACGTCAAGGATCAACGTCGGTAAATACATTTTATTTGACAAAGGGGCGTCCACATACTTTCGGACAGTGACAAACCATCACACAGATTTTCATTTGAGTACACCGACTGTTATTTGGAGGCGAGGAAAAAGTATTTGCCCCCCCCTAAAGTACTTCACACAGCTAGCAAACGAACCCTGTAGATCAGGGGCGTCGAACTGGATCCATAAGGGGCCGTGTGGCTGCTGGTCTTTGTTCCAACCAACCCAGGAGGTCACATGATCAGCCGTCTAACTGAGCCCAGGTAATTAAACTATTGAATTCAGGTGTGCTCTGATCAGCCACACTGGTTCTTTGAGGACGGTCTCAGTTAGACAGCTGATCATGTGACTTGGTTGGATGGAACAAAGACCAGCAGCCACACGCCCCCTTATGGATCCAGTTCGACACCCCTGCTGTAGATCGTGGCAGCATGAATAAAAGTTTCCTCTTTATTAAGTGCTCATGTTTTACAGGATCACTCGGGCTGCTTGGGTTTCTTCCCCAGACGCACTTTGTCTTTCGTCTCCTGCAGTTTTCCAGTGAACTTGTCCTTGGTCTCCTCCATCCTCCCGGAGATCCGGCCCCTGGTCTCCTCCATCTTCTCCTGCAGGTATTCTTTGACGGGCGGCGGCGTCGACATGTACCCGTGCCTCCTCAGATACTTGACAGAGAGGGACGTGCCTCCTAACGTCAGCGTGTACCTCGCCGGGGTGGCGATCTGCGGCACATGGGAGCATTAAAGACGCACCGAGACGTGCGAGGCCACACCTGTACCTGAGAGATCTGCTACCTTGTACAGGGCGTACGCCGTCAGCGCGTTGCCGCTCTGAGAATTCTCCAGAAGTTTCACCAGCTTGTCGGGAAATCCGATGTACTCCAGGAACGGCACCACGTTCACGCCCCTGAAAAACAAAACGTGAACCAGGAGTGTTTTTAGTGAACCAGGAGTGTTTTTAGTGAACCAGGAGTGTTTTTTAGTGAACCAGGAGTGTTTTTAGTGAACCAGGAGTGTTTTTAGTGAACCAGGAGTGTTTTTAGTGAACCAGGAGTGTTTTAGTGAACCAGGAGTGTTTTTTAGTGAACCAGGAGTGTTTTTTAGTGAACCAGGAGTGTTTTTTAGTGAACCAGGAGTGTTTTTAGTGAACCAGGAGTGTTTTTTAGTGAACCAGGAGTGTTTTTTTAGTGAACCCTGTGTGTAGCTGAGAAGGGGCCAGAAACTCTTAGTGAGGGCACGTAGGGTTATGGACGGTGGCCAGCTGACCTGTAGCAGAGCTGAGATCCGAGCCGATTATAACTGATATACGCGTGAAGGATTAAATAATCTTTATAGAGGAGAAAAGGGGTCTCGAGTAATGTAAACAAAGAGCTAAGGTGCATTCATTTTGTTCTTAGTCTTCATACCACCGACTTGCCGTTCAAGCACTGAGACTTTAAATGAAGGAAACTACAAGCGCAGACTCGACTGTAAGTACAGAAAGTCTTCGGTCTCACACATACTTCATGGCGCTGTAGTAAAAAGCTCCGAACCAGACGGAGGAGGTCAGCAGGTGCACAGGGATCATGACTTTGCCGTACTGCTTGAAGGATCTCTTAAACCTCTGCGCCAGCCCGATGGATTCATCCTGCAGAGGATCGGGGTCCACGCCGTCCCCGGAGGAACCTTTCTGAGAAGTCCGATGGGAGGAGGAAGCGCAGATCCATCGTGATCTGGATCCGGCCTGGCTCTGAGCGATCGGACAGGCGGGTGAAGAAAGCTGGGTCTGAAAGAGCAGGGAAACCCGGCCGGCCTCTCGTCCACACAGCAATCGCATCATGTTGTGCATCTATCGGCTCTGAGGTCTCTGTGGGAATCAGAGGAACACTTTTATGCATAGCGTGTATACAGTAAAGGTCATGTGTATGAACCCATCATAGTATATAACTATGGGCAGAGCCGCTAGGGCTAAAATAGCTAAACATACTAATATACACAAAAGAGGTCCACATACCACTAAGCATTAATTCTATAATTTAAGACAGTTCTCACTTATTGTCTCCAGATTTAGTATCTCTAATTCTCATTAACTTCACGGGCACAAACAACAAACAACTATTTTAATCCATTTACAAACGACTAGCGAAGCGTGGCTGCGTTTCAAACAGAATACTTCCTCACTATCTAGTATGCGAAACCAGTTACCGCGCAATATGTAGTGCACTAATCCTACAGACTAATAGGGGCGTTAGGACGCGGATTAGAACGCGGCCTGTGCCTCTTACATTTTATCTGACAAAAAATTAAAGCAAATTACTCGAACAAGCAATAAACGCGCGGCTGTAATAATCATATCAACAGATATCTACGTACATTTGTAAAAAGGTTCCGACATTTTACATTTAAACTTTTATCCACATAAACATCGCATATTGGACTTAATTCTCGCCATGTCCGTGCTGTCATTTCCACATAGCTACGCAACAGCCAGAAATATGGCGTAACACGTAAGCAAAGCATTCTGGGAGATGTAGTAAAATGTGTACGCTCGCGTTTCCAGAAAAAGCTTTAAACTACACGTCGAAAAACGTTTTATGCGTTATACGTTATACACTGGAAATAATAGAAACAAAAATAGTAAGAACCACATAAAAACAGTGACAGAAACTACTAATTATATTTATTAATAGCACATTTGCAGCAACATGCAGTTTTTGTATTATGCAGTTTTTGTATTGTTATATAAATATTAATCTTCTTCCTTTTGAAAACTGTCAGTGAGAGCTGGTACGTTGGCGCCGTCTTGTGTTTTTATAGCGCATACGCAATTAAATCGGTCAGCCAATCACAAAGCAGAAGGCGGGATTATAGGCGGCACTTTTCCTCGGGGGCGTCGCAAAGTAATGACGTAGTGAGTAAACGCGGGATTCATGATGGCGGATGACTCGAGTGAGTAGCACGAAGCTAATCGTGTTTAATGGCGTCTTGCTGCGCTCAGTGTTGATTAAAGGGTTCGGTTATCACCCGCTGACATGCCCGCGTGTGCTTGGACACAGACAAGCATTTGGGTGTTGCAATTTGCACAATAGTTGTTTACTTGTTCCTCCCATGTAGACTAGGCTGTGTCCTAAATGGCTCGGGTTTGGATATGTAGGGCACTTCGTAGGCAGAAGAAGAAACTGTAACGTAGTGTGCTTGTAGAGTGAACAAAGTGTCATTTTGACACAACCCTTTGTAACTCGACAATGAAATTACACGTTATTTAAACCTTGTGTGCTATAACATTTGGTGTGTTAATAAAAAAACAAACATAAAATGCTATTTTCGACTCCGCTATGTTTATTTAAGAGCTTGAGCTCATTAAAGTCAGACGATGCATTTAATTTACTATTAAACCTGATTACGACGTCACACGTGGATGGTCTCCAGTCAGTAATTGTATACCCACATACTTTTGGTTTTGATTTATTTAAAGCCAGTTCTATTATATTATTTACACTTAAGAGTGTTTACCTTTATTCCTTCTGTGTTTTGTTAGATGGAGGAATCCGGACACACACGGCTGAAGCTGATCGTGTGCTGAAGAGGAAGCATGAAGAAGATCGAGATGAATCGGTCTCACCTTCAAAGAAGCAGGTAAGGACTTACTGATCGATTTATTTTAAGCTTTAGCATTGTGTCTGAAGGATGCCGCTCGAAGCCCCACCACTGCCAGGTTTCGCTATTGGGCCCTTAAGCGAGGCCCTTAACCCTCAATTGCTCAGACTGCATACTGTAACCATACTGTAAATAGCTTTAGAGCATACTGAGAGTCCACACTAACATCGACTGGCCTCTAGAGGTCATCACTGCAGCAGCAATGAGAAACCCAGCTTGTTCCGAAGCTCAACTGAGATTCTAACTGTGTGTGTGTGTGTGTGTTGTAGGACACGGGAGAGGGTCACAGCCAGAAGGTGGCGTCGCACTACAACTCCCTGCAGGAATGTGGACTAGTGGAGCGCAACAAGAGCCGAATAGTTCACATGCGTAACTTCAACAACTGGGTGAAGAGCGTCCTGATCGGTAAACGCCGTCCACACCCGCGCCACGCCACGCCCGCCGTCATCCGTTTCTGATGATGCCTGATGTTTTGCAGGTGAGATCCTGGACACGGTGAGGAGGGACCGGGGCGAGGTGTCCGTCCTGGATCTGGGATGTGGGAAAGGAGGAGATCTGCTCAAGTGGAGGAAGGGTCGCATCAGCAGGCTGGTGTGTGCGGGTAAACTGGACCTCCATACATCAGAATATGAGGGGCGCCATGGAAACGGAGCGCTGGGATTCTTCACGGCGCGGGTTTGATTAAGGCGGTTCCGGTCAGGGTCTGGTGATGTCTCGTTTAAAAATATATCGATATTTATTTATTTATTATCGTTTGATCCTCCAGTTAAAAAAAAACAAACCTACAGTGAAGAAACATCAAGACTCTCAGGTTTTACTTTAAAACGTTACCTGATGATTTCATTTTATTCTTAGACTCTTCTCTCGGCACTTGTATCGGCGCTGGGTTGCCAGATTGCAACAGTAGAATCCCCAACTTGCACAAAACCGCCCTAAACGACACAGGATGAGCATTTTTAAAAACATCACCAGTTAATCACCAGGACCTACAGATGATTATCTTAACCTTTAGAGGGCAGTCATGATAAATGATGAAGGCAAAACCGCCTGAGAAATCAGCGAGAGAAATTATTTTATCTGAATTTAATTTGATCTGTTATTGAATTCATGAGTTTTAAGGGGAAGAGAAAATGAGATTTATTTATTGTATATTGTCATTCAGCTAAAACATACCGAGGTGTGTGTGTGTGTGTGTGTGTGTGTGTATAGACATCGCGGCGGTGTCGGTTGAGCAGTGTGAACAGCGGTACAATGACATGAAGAGGCGGAGCCACCCAAACGAGCGCATCTTCAGCGCCGAGTTCATCGCTGCCGACTGCACCAAGGTGCGCACACACACACACACACACTGGCTCACATCTCACACACACACTGGCTCACATCTCACACACACACACACACTGGCTCACATCACACACACACACACACACTGGCTCACATCTCACACACACACACACACAGGCTCACATCTCACACACACACCGTGGCCTGACGCTCGTCTAACGATGGAACCTGAACTTCTCATGTCGTGGTGTCAGGCCAACATGCATACTGGTATGAGTCGATGGTACCGGTCCTGTCTGGTTCTCTGGGTGGAATTCAGCTCCAGAAAGAATCGTTTGAGGAATCAATTCATCCAGACGATTCAGTTAAGATGAATCGAGATTGATATTTATCAGGCGTCCGATAATTTACTGCAATACGATTACAGTAAAGTCTGAATAATGAGGGTTAAGGGCCTCCCTCAAGGGCCCAACAGCAGCACCCTGGCAGTGGTGAGGTTTGGAACCGGCGCCCTTCTGATTATTAGTCCAGTACCATAACCACTGGGACTGGTCTTCATTGAGAGCCTTGGTCCTGAGAACAGAGGTCATGTGATCAAACATTCAGACTAGACAGGGAACAGAACCGTGTGTGTGTGTGTGTGTGTGTGTGTGTGTGTGTGTGTGTGTGTGTGTGTGTGTGTGTGTGTGTGTGTGTGTGTGTGTAGGAGCTGCTGAGTGAGAAGCTGAGCGACCCCGAGCAGCAGTTCGACGTCTGTAGCTGTCAGTTCGTTTATCATTATTCCTTCGAGAGCCACAGACAGGCCGACACCATGCTGAGGAACGCCTGTGAGAAGCTCCGCCCG
The DNA here is from genome assembly GCA_034509105.1 of Microcambeva barbata. Classification (NCBI taxonomy): domain Eukaryota; kingdom Metazoa; phylum Chordata; class Actinopteri; order Siluriformes; family Trichomycteridae; genus Microcambeva; species Microcambeva barbata. The sequence goes on from JAYDZF010000013.1 coordinate 559,232, forward strand.
GGGGGCCTCTTCATGGGGACCACGCCCGACGCCTACGAGCTGGTGTACACACACACACACACACACAACTGCTAGTCTCATGATGTCGGGGATCTTTTAAAATACCATTCCAATCGTGTCTCCCTCCTTGTAACATAAATCCTCCACAAGAGGGCGCTCCTGTACAAGTTCATCTCTGTGATTTATATTGTTTGAAGTCCGTTACCTGCTCGGGTTGAGTTTGAAGCGTGAGTTGTTCTTCAGGAGGCGCCTGGAGGAGTCGGACTCCAGCAGCTTCGGGAACGAGGTGTACCGGGTGACCTTCCAGAAGAAGGGCGAGTACCCGCTGTTCGGCTGCCAGTACCATTTCCACCTGGAGGGGGTGGTGGACGTCCCAGAGTTCCTGGTCTACTTCCCGCTCTTTGAAGAGTGAGTCGAAATTGCACCTCACAGGGTCCAGGGTTCGATCTGGGTCTGCAGGTTTTAGAAATGCTCATCACTGTGCAGCGGAATGAGTCACATTAGTGAACACTAGGGGGCGGTGAGCACACGTCGGTGGAGGTTAGCCTTGCTCAATGGCGCTTGAGTAGTGACCTGTCGGCTCTAAAGGACACGCAGCAGGTTATTTACAGACACCGAAGTGTGTGTGTGTGTGTGTGTGTGTGTTCGCCGGTGCTCTGCGTTGTAAATAAGAAGGTCTTCTCAACGACCTGCCTGGTTAAATGAAGGTTTTAAATAAACGCCGAGCGCAGGGATGTAACGATTCACCACGAGTCGATTCGGGAATCGATTCACTGGAGTCACCGTGTTCATTTTTAACTGAATGGATTAAAGACGAGTCGTTATATGTAGATGAATAAATAAATAAATAAATAACTTCCACTGCACAGTGATGATGAAGATCTTGAAGATGTTGATGAAGATCTTGAAGATGTTGAAGATCTTGAAGTTGATGATGATGATGTTGATGATGTTGAAGCGAGTCCTCGAGAGTCTGAGTCTGTTTCTCTCTAGAATGGCGAAGCGGTACAGGATGCGTCTGGTGTACAAGAGGACGTTCCATCAGTTCTTCCAGGAGAAGATCAAGGAGCCGAGGAACAAGGTCCTGCTGCAGAGGATGCAGGGGCTGGAGGTACACACACACACACACACACCACACACACACTCTCTCTCACACACACACACTCTCTCACACACACCACACACACACACTCGCCCGCTCAGAGCAAAATAATTATACACCACCAGCCAGGAGCTGAAGACCCTCACTCTCTCTACCTGTTCTAAACTCCTCCTCCTCATGAGGGTATCTGTTCTAAACCCTGGACTCCTCCTAATCCTCCTCCTGAGGGTATCTGTTCTAGACCCTGGACTCTGATCCTCCTCATGAGGAACCTTCAGATCTAAACTCTCAGTGTAGAATGAGTCTCTCATTCAGGGAGAACATGTTAATCTCACAATAACAAACACGGTGGTGGGTGAGAGTTCAGGTGATAATAAATGATCGTTTAATGTGTAGGAAGGTGGACGTTTAAGGTGGTCATAATGTAATGCTGTGTGTGTGTGTGTGTGTGTGTGTGTGTGTGTGTGTGTGTGTGTTTCCTGCTCCTCTCACTTCTGCCTGATTTACATTTACATTTATGGCATTTAGCAGACGCTCTTATCCAGAGCGACTTACAAATGATGTACATTTTACACAT
>JAYDZF010000013.1:702903-715378 GCA_034509105.1 Microcambeva barbata
AGATACCCTCAGGAGGAGGATCAGAAGGAGTTTAGGGTTTAGAACAGATACCCTCAGGAGGAGGATCAGAAGGAGTCCAGGGTCTAGAACAGATACCCTCAGGAGGAGGAGGAGTTTAGAACAGGTAGAGAGAGTGAGGGTCTTCAGCTCCTGGCTGGAGGTGTATAATTATTTTGCTCTGAGCGGGCGAGAGTGTGTGTGTGTGAGAGAGTGTGTGTGTGTGGTGTGTGTGTGTGTGTGAGAGAGTGTGTGTGTGTGTGTGTGTGTGAGAGAGAGTGTGTGTGTGTGTGTGTGAGAGAGAGTGTGTGTGTGTGTGTGTGTGTGTGTGTGTGTGAGTCCCGGGAGGTCGTTCTTTTTGGTTGCACATTAATCCCGCGGTCACACACACACTCCCCTGCAGCACCAAGGTCCGAGGTCCCGCTGTTCCACGCGTTCCAGATGAAACGGGACGAAGCAGCCGCCCAGAGACGTGCGAAGGGTGGATTGGCTACGCTAAGATTACCCTGCTGTGCGGAGTTGGCATGTTCTCCCCGTCTCCGTGTGGAAGATGAACGAGGGGTTAATGAAACGTTCCGGTGTGTACCGGTGAACCCTCTCACACACACACTGATGAGCACTCGAACGCATCACTGCCGGAGGAGCCGGTGGAACACATCGTGCTCGTTAGGGCCGATAATGAGGTTTAGTGCCGTGTTCCTGGGGTCATCGCCACTGCCTCGACTGCCTCTACTGCCTCTACCGCTGCTGCCTCTACCGCTGCCTCTACTGCCTCTACCGCTGCCTTAATAAGAAGATGTCACACTCAAACCTCCTCCTGCACCTTCATACACATCACACACCACTAGTCTCCACTTATCCGCCTTGGTTCTGGTTCCTCTAGTTCTGGCTCACCTGGTTCTGCTCCTAGTTCTGATTCCTTCAGATCTTGTTTTGGTTTTAGTCCTGGTTCTGGTTCTAGTTCTGGTTCTCCCTCGTTAGTTGGTGGTCTGAGAGAGCACCTGTCACCTCCGCATCCTGAACCTCGGTGGTTCTGAGTAGCAGCGGTGGTTACTGGAATCCAGGATGCATCATGAGAAGAGGAACGTGACTCCAGACGTGACCTTCCAAACGACCTACAAATGAAGGTCCAAGAAAACAGCAGATCTCATCCTGCTCTGTGTTGACAGACAGACAGACAGACAGACAGACAGACAGGTTGTAATTTTGTAATGTTTGTACGTTTTTAAATCTATTTTTTTTGTCACTTATTATAGTTTCTTAACTGCCACTTCCATCATCTGTCAGCAGATGTGTCACCATGGCGACAGAAACAGCAGGATGCTGCTGAAACACCTGGGAAGAAACTGATGGACAAAATAAAGAAAAAAGTGATTCTCCAGGGACTGTTATAACACACACACACACACACACGCACACACACACACACACTCTGAAATGATTGCATAGGCCATTATCCAGCTTATATAACCCTGAACACATGGTGAAAACATGTGGATCTCCTCTACACCTGCTAACAGAATTACGCTGCTTGACCTCCTGAGGATGGGTCTGGATCACGCTCTTGACCTGTTTGGTTTTAATTTTGTTTAGCTTAGCCTATTTTAGCTTAGCTTATCTCATCTTTTCAGCTTAGCTTAGCATAGTTTTGGAACAAATGGATATAAATCCGTTCTTTCTTCGCTCAGGTCATTATGATGAGTGTAACGATAGACCACGAATCAATGGAGAATCGATTCACTTGCTTAACGAATGGACCTTCACTTTGAACAGCAGAGGGCGCTGCCGCTCTTCACCAGCTTGCCAACTTAGGCTTCGTTTAAAATAGTTCAAATTTAGCTCCGAAGGGATTCGTTGTTCTGACGAGAATTTAATTCATTTTATCTTGTCACCGCCTGTCGTTCCGTCCCTGATCAGGTGGGGGCGGACCTGGGAGGACGAATACGGCCGGGTGACCTTTGATCTCCAGATCTCATCAATGTGCCGGCGCGGCGTGTGAGGATGTTTACGGTCAGAGCCTCAGCTAACGGACAGAATAAAAGAATGAAAGAATGAAAGGTTAATGAGTCACGCCGAGCGCTTTGGTGTAATTAGTCACGCTGTAATAACGAGGTGTCCATGACGATGGAAACCCTCAGGTGATCCTGAGCCCTCCTACACACCTGACCGAGTCATTCTGAGCTCCGTGCTACGCCGTCGACGTCAGAAGTACGAGGACCCAGCGGAACACATCTGGGATGAATCGGGGCGTCTGATAAAGTCTCATCTGCTGTTGCCTCAAGTGTCCGGGTTCGAATCCCCCGCCAGGCAAAATGTTCCTAGCGTACGACTTTACTAAACCGGCACAAGTTCCAGAAGACACACTCCGAAATTCTGACCCCCACACAGTGCCCCGGAATTCTGGAACTGAAGCTTCAACGAGCCCCCGTTCAGGTGTCCACATACTTTTGGCTCTGATGTTCGCCCGATTGTGGATGATTTGAGGTCTACGACAAACACAGCAGTACTACCAGCCTACGTCACATGTGACCCGGATGAGTGGGAAACATCTGTAACATTGAGGCTATTCCAGGACCTGCAGAGGATTGTTCCGTCGTCGGAACCTGTATTATTCTTTCTTATTTAATGTTTATTTTTATTTATTTATTTATCTGCTGTGTTATAAAAATCACTTTATAAAACGTTTAAGTGTGACGCACACACAAAATGGTTTCCTGCGACTTTTTTCTCCCTGTAGAGTAAATGGTGTTTTGTTGCCCTCTAGTGGACCCATCGGTCACTGCAGGACCAATGCTGAAGCTGCACAGCTCTGGTGGCATGTTTACCCATGAAAACATTTAATAATAAAATAAGTGATAAACTTTAATAAACGACGTTTGTTATCTGGAGGATCAAATTTAAAATTCCAGATCAATAAAGAGAGGAGAACACAGATGAAGAGTTTATTAAAAATAAAATTATTCAGAGTTCTTAATACCTGATTATTCATCATTACAGGTGAGTCAGTGTGTGACGCTGGATCATAAATGTTCTTAGTGCCGTTAGTCACACACACACACACACACACACACACACCTAGACTTTCTCTCACCAATGCTAACTCACACATACACACTCACACAGACTGAATCACACATTCTCCAACACGTGTGTACACACACACACACACACACACAGTGTGAGTTCATTATTTAGTGGGTGTGAGTGTGGGCGTCGACCTCGCCGCTCATGGTTTGAGCTTGAGCCAGGGGTAGAGGAGGGTGAGGATGGACAGGACGGACGATGCCAGGCCGCAGGCGCCCACGACGCCCGGGCCGGTGGGGTACAGACCCAGGCAGTCCAGCGGGATGAAGAGGTCACACAGGTTCTTCAGGGTGTCCAGCAGGAGGGGCGGGTTCGCCCGGAGGACCGTCGCCAGCAGAGCGAGCTGCTCCCGCACGCCGGCGGGAACCACGGAGGAGGAGGGCGGGGCCGAGGGGAACTCGCTGTTCTCGGGACTGGAGGCGTGGTGAGCTTTAACCGAAACGCCGCCGCGCTGCTCGCGCTCCATCAGAACCCGGATCTCATAAACGTCTCGAGTCAGGCTGAGGATCAGGGCAAAGAGGTAATACCTACAGCATGGAACACAAGAGTCACGCCAAGGGTCAGCACACACGTGTGGACACACGCAATCATATAGACGCGTGACTCGACTCTAATCTAAAGAATCGTGACTCGACTCTGACTCTAAAGAATTCTGATTCAACTCTGACTGTAATGTAAAGACTGGTGACTCGACTCTGACTCCAAAGACTCGTGATTCGACTCTGACTCTAATCTAAAGACGCGTGACTCGACTCTGACTCTAAAGAACTCTGATTCAACTCTGACTGTAATGTAAAGACTGGTGACTCGACTCTGACTCTAATCTAAAGACCCGCGACTCGAATCTGACTCTATTGACAGGACGGGCATGCACAAATCCCCACAGCTTCACTCCAAATAGGGGTAAAAGGACTTCCCATAGAGGGAGTAGAGAGGGAGTACTCTTGTCCACACACACACACACACACACACACACACACACACACACACACACACACACACACGACGTCTCTGTACCCAGGTGTGATCTGAGAATCCTCTACACTGGCGGGGGGGTGGGGTCAGCAGCTCACCTGAACGATCTCTGGCTCCACTTGTTCTGGTCGAGTCGGGGCAGCAGGCCGGTCTTTCCCGCCCACAGGACGTTATCACAGGTGAAGTACAGGGCGCGGTTCAGGTGGGCCACGGTGACACAGAGTCTCAGCACGCAGTCCGACAGGTGGATCGCTCGCTTAGCCGATTCCAGAGCCTCGGCGGAGTTCCCCAGGCGGATCACTGAGCACGCGCACACACACACACACACACTGCGGTCAGCGTTCACACACACCCTGTACGCGGGGCTACGACGAAGAGGAGCGTACACTTTCGGGCGAGGCTCAGGTGAGACTCCAGCTGTTTGACGGTGTCGAGGGTGTGGGCTCCGGCGCCCCCTTTCTGCAGCGTGTATCCCAGCAGGGTGCAGGCGTACTGAGCGGCCCTGTCCATAAACACAGGAGAACCATGTCACATGACCAGCCGCTGGTGTAAAGCACATTACTGGGCCGCTGTCTGAGGGAGGGACGACAGAGCGCTCAGTGGTCAGATTACTGCGCTGCCAATAGGATGCTCGCTGGTTCGAAGCCCACCCTTAATTTGTTTAAAAATTGCGTTGGGTTTTAAATGTCTCACAACTCGCCGTGCCTCCGCCTAGTGGACGTTTGGAGAAATGCACTTTATGAACACCAAACATGACTTAAGTATTTTGGGCACAGATTGCATCTACATCAGAAAAAGACATCAATCGTTTAGAGAAACAAAAGATAATAACCAGTATTATATATAATACTATATAATACTATATATATATATCATATAATATATATTTATTTTTCTAACGAGAAATAGTTAAAAAAAGACTTTGTTAAGTTTTAAAATCGGTGAAACGTTACGTCCCTACTATACAGCGAACAGGTATAACAGGTGAACACTGGTGATATTTTCACCACGGCACCTGTTCGTGGGTGGGATGAACATTTTATCCCCGAAACGCTGTTTGTGAGGTGAAAAAGAAAAAGATGTTACACCTGGTCGGTGTGTGCTGTTATGCGGTGTGTGTGTGTGTGTGTGTGTGTGTGTGTGTTTACCTGAAGAGTCTCTCCTTAGCCTGAGTCTGTGAACTGTACCTCACCCACCTCTCCATCACTATTATGCTAATATTACCCTATTTACACTCACTCTGACTGCCCGATATAACCCTCTTTATACTCTTAGATTCATAAACGTTAATATTAGCTATCATTACATCACATAATTCTTGTATTTTGTAGTTTTTTATTTAGGTTTATTTGACAGCTAACCCGCCTGTCGATGCGCATTAATACCGACTTCCTGTGGACGGTAAGCACACAGAGACAAACCACACCCCACATCACGCGTTTCCAAATCCGCGAAATTAAAGCGCATAGTAAAGCAGCGGTGTGCGAACCTTTCGAAAATCAGAAAATTAAGAATTAGATAAATAAAACAGGCCAGAGAGTGTTTTTTAAGGAAACATTTAATGTGGCTTAGAAAAGTGGACAGGATTCGTGTCGGGGCGCTAGTCCTTTTTTGTTTTTCGTTTCACGATGTTTTAAAATGAGCAAATAAAATGAAAATAAATGATACATCTTTAAAATCTTAAAAGCGTTTTTATTCGTATTCGGTCATAAAACATGCACGATAACAATTTATCGAATATCGGTGTGTAATGCTAACTCTGTACCGCTAGGTGAAGCCCCTCACATTCTCCATTGGTTACACATACGCTACATGAGCAAGATCACGTGACACACCGTTAGGAAGATGGTGGTAATGTTATGCTTCATCAGTGTCATTGATTTAAACCCCTGAATTATTAAAAGATCAAAATCAAACTATAACAAAAACAAAACACCCAACTAATGTTTGTTTAATCTTATTTAGGAATCTAGGAAAAATAAATTAGGTAAAATGTAGTAAATATAATCACGTAAAAATCAAGCCCTTCCATAATCACACTTTTAAAAGAAGTCTACATGACCTACAGCAATAATCAGACCATCAGGATCTATGGGTAGTTATCGCACCACATTAAATGAGAAAAAACCTACAGGAGTCACATTCATACACCATTCATATGATGTTCATACACCATTCATATGATGTTCATACACCATTCATATGATGTTCATACACCATTCATATGATATTCATACACCATTCATATGATGTTCATACACCATTCATACACCACTCATATGATGTTCATACACCATTCATACACCATTCATATGATGTTCATACACCATTCATATGATGTTCATACACCATTCATACATCATTCATATGATATTCATTCAGCATTTATATGATATTGAAATGTTTCACATGCAACACATGCGATTAAACCCCCTCCACACACCCCACATGCACTCTTTATATACCAGTTATAAGCATTCATACACTCATCATAAACCTCCTTTCCTTCTCTAGAGCACTGAGATGTGACTGAGATCACAGTGAGCTATCGACCTGCTATTCCAGGCGACCCAAAGTTCATTCATTCTTATTTCTCTCTGTGTTACGCTCGTCTCTGCCCTCTCATCTCTTCCACCATCATCTTCATTTCAACGTTCTTCCACCTTCTTCACATCTCAGGTCCTTCTCATCTCATCCCAGATACAGAAAATCCAGAAGCTCAGAAAACACGCCGCCGCAATAATTAATACGTCCTGATTTATACTAAACACAGTGCGGGGGGCCCGTACACACCAGCTCCCTGTGTGTGTGTGTGTGTGTGTGTGTGTGTGTGTGTGTGTGAGAGAGAGAGAAGAATTACTAAAACCATTCTAGAAAAAACAATCTGTTATGGACATAATTCCAGAATTCCTAAATCCGGAATGCAGCGGTCTGGACCAGGCTGAGCGGTCTCTGGGCGGGACTTTCTAATGCTCTCATCTATGGGGGGAACAGTGATGCGCCGGTGCTTGGTAGGTGTGGGCATGTCCCACACATCAGAACATCCAATCAGATGTTCTCAGGTCAGACACCATCTCATGACTGACGTCTGGAGGACCGCGGCATCCCATCAGCCCTCAGTGCTCGGAGTGCTTGTTCTTGCTGAACGGCGCTCTGAGACGTCTCCAGAAGGAGCGTCTGCCCCGGCCCTTGCTCTCGGAGCCACGCCCCATCTCGGCCTCGCGCTGACGGATCTGACGCACCAGGGCGGCGAACACCTCGTCGATGTAGTAACGGAACGCCGCCGACGTCTCGAAGAACGGGCACTGGAACTCCCGCGCCAGCTCACGCCCCTCCTCTTCTGACACCTGGTGGACGGGAGGAGGCGTGTCAGGGGCAGGAAACACATCCAATACTGACATGGAGGAACTGAGGCCACGCCTCTTTTAAGGGGACTGACAAGGGGGGGTGTCACTCTTACACTCATCCCTTTTTTCTTTTGCAGTCGAACTGTAAAGAGGCCACGCCTACTTTATACCCTGTTCACCGAGTGACAGGTAGAGAGGCCACACCTACTTTATACCCTGTTCACTGAGTGACAGGTAGAGATGCCACGCCTACTTTATACCCTGTTCACTGACAGGTGGAGAGGCCACGCCTACTTTACCCTGTTCACTGACAGGTACAGAGGCCACGCCCACTTTATACCCTGTTCACTGACAGGTACAGAGGCCACGCCTACTTTACCCTGTTCACTGACAGGTACAGAGGCCACGCCCACTTTACCTTGTTCACTGACACTGACAGGTACAGAGGACACGCCTACTTTATACCCTGTTCACTGACAGGTACAGAGGCCACGCCTACTTTACCTTGTTCACTGACAGGTACAGAGGCCACGCCTACTTTATACCTTGTTCACTGACAGGTACAGAGGCCACACCCCAACGTTTATTTTGTTTGTTAAGTGTCCAATAAAATTGCCGCTCGTTACCTGTCTGAGGTTAGTGAGGTCGGACTTGTTCCCCACCAGCACCACGGGCGTGTCCACGGTGCGGCGCACCCTGTAGATGAGCTGCTTGAAGTGCCGAGCCTCCTGAAAACTGCGCCGGTCTGTGATGGAGTACGAGATGATGAAGCCCTCGCCGGCGCGCATGTACTGATCCCGCATGGCTGTGAACTCCGCCTACACACACACACACACACAGCTGCAGAAATCAATCCCAACGGTCACAACAGGCACACAGTCCGACACCCGACACCTGGTCCCAGTCGAGAGCGCAGCTCTGTACACTTATCTTCTTTATTCCCTTATTAAAGCCCCGCCTACCTGTCCGGCTGTGTCCAGGATGTCCAGGTTGGCAGGTTCGTCATCGATGCGGATCTGCGTCTTGTAGGCGTCCTCTGAAATCACATCACAGAGCACTCGGTTCTGAAGCGCCCTAAAGCCTCGATTCGTTCGAGCATGGGATGGATTCCCTTCCACGGGGTCTCCAACACATGAAGGGACTCCAGCTGAACCCTGTGGATGTTCATGCACACGTTCCTGAGAGCAACACAGGAGTCTGAGGAGTGAACACGTGTGTTTGTAGTTTAAGTGTGTGTGTGTGTGTGTGTGTGTAGGGAAATAAAATGGATCTGGTGGACGTACAGAAGTACAGCGGCACCCTGAAACTAAGCATTGGTTCTAGAACTTCAATGAACATTTTCAGTATTTAGCAAACGCCTTTATCCAAAGTCACTTACAGTACGGTATACAGTCAGAGATATGAGGGTTAAGGGCCTCGCTCAAGGGCCCAACAGCAGCGACCTGGCAGTGTGAGGTTCGACACAATAAAGAATACATTAAACGCTGAACTTCACTCCATGACTTTCATTATTATAATAAATCCTGGTGATGGTGGACGTGTGTATTCCTGAGCGAGTTCAGCACCAGCGCATTCACATCAAACAAACACCTAAAGCCAGTCAAACAGGTTCTCACAGACACGCCGAGCTCAAGGGTACGAGGTTTCATTAGGCGGCCTCGGACATTTTAGGATCATTTGTAGATTTGTCTCAGCTCCACTTTAGTTAGAGGCCGATGTGGAAACGCTGCCATCTAGTGGTGAAATGCGGAATGCTGGCAGTTTTCGGGTGTTTTTCTGTATGATTTCAGAACGTGATTTTTTTTATCGCGCGTCTTTTAGGCTCTCGGGGATAAAATAGAACTCCGCCTTGAGCCGGAGGGCCTGGAGGGCGGCGCCTGTGCCCCAGGACCGCCGTGTACCCACCTATGGTCGGGTCGTGGTCCTCAGGGAAGCGGTGACTGATAAACTGCATGATGATGGCTGAGAGAGAGAGAGAGAGAGAGAGAGAGAGATATTAGAGCTTCTTACACCCCCCCCAACACACACCCACACACACACCTACACACACAGATCCGAGGCTCTCGCACTTGCTGTCTCGTTGCCATAGAGACAGGGCATGAATCAATCCCTGATACATTCTCACACCTCCACCAGGTGACATGTACTAATCGCCATGGCAACAGAGCCGGGATTCGGGAAGGATGGTTGCCAGGCTCTTCCCTGACAACCAGACAGAACAAAAGCCTCTGAGCCGCCGCCCTGTCTGTGTGTGTGTGTGTGTGTGTGTGTGTGTACTTGTTTCATCATTCATTCATTGTGTACCACAGCTTTTCATTGGATAAAAAAGGAGACACCTTTAACACACACTCAAACACACACACACACACACACATTAATGCAATTTTAAGATCTCCGGTTAACCTGGACACGTGACCCACACAGACACGGGGAGAACATGTCAAACTGAGGCTGCATGAGCACACACAACAGGAGTTCCAAACTGCCCCGGCAATGCCTAACGTTTCAGGAGAGGTGTTTTCGAAACCTCTGGACCCCCGAGTAACTGAATGACGCTGGTCGTTACTCACCGCTCTTACCCACTCCTCCCTCTCCCAGCATCACCAGTTTATACTCGCGGGAGAGTCCGCCAGCGGCCCGCGACGACTCCATCCCAGCACCTAGAACAAAGAGCGTTTCAGGGGCGTCACCACGTTCACTGGCCAGTTCCATTCGACAGTGTGAAGTGCACGCGATGTTAGCATGCTATGTGTGCACAGTGCCTGTGTGTGTGTGTGTGTGTGTGTGTGCCATCAACCTCACGGGCCAAATTTAAAGCAGAAGAGGAAGTGAGTCATCTGGTGAAGCGGTTCATGTGACAGTGTGATGAGTTTGTTGTTAACCACCATCACTGTCTGAAACGCATCAATCCACCACCATCAACAACATGCTTCTTTAACAGGCCGGCAGGAGGGCACAGGTTGCAGAGTCATGCCCACCTGCCATGCCACAGACTCTCTGTAGGATCTCCAGTTGGTAGTAGAGAGCCTTCCGAAGAGTGGAGACAGTCATAGCCGCAAAGGATGCAAAATTTAACACAGGTTAATCACGCTGGTTTGCCAATACTGACCTCAAAGATCGTTCGGTCTATAAAATATTTTGTAAAATCACCAAATTGTCTAAATTTAGCAAAAAATACCCACACGGATGAAATAACTTTACACTTTACCCGCTTAATATCGATGCTTTAATTAGTGTTGTTGTTAATAATTCGGGTAAATATATAAAGTTTGATTACATTTGTTAATGACAGTAATGATGTGCTTATAACGACGTATTAACTCATTAAAATTCATCATTTTTTTCACAGAACTAAAACGAAAAATGATTTATTTTAAGAGAATTCGCGGTGCTGCCAGTTTTTACAGAAGGCCGCACAGCACGGTGGCGGGAGCTCGGTCACTCTCTCGCCGCTGGGACGCGTCCGAACTCGGCGTTCGGGTTCAGGAAAGGCCGGTGATTCAAAGTGAATCGAGTCACCGCAGCGACTTGGTCGGTGGTCTTAATACGCGATTTTAGTCATTTAATGAAGAGTGGAAGAGCTTAAAAAGCACCGACGAGCTTATAGAAGACGCGGATCGTGTCGGAAATGCGATCTCGCTTATAAAACGAATATTAAATGAGATAAATAATTAATATGAGAGCGCCGAGGCAGCAGCACGGTGACTGTAGTGTTAATGGAACAACCGGCTGCGTGTTATAGTCACTAAATCAATTATTACACACACTAAGCTCAAAACGAATCATCAAATAAATTAAACCTGCATTTACATGTGGACAGTTTATTAAAGATGAAATAATAAATAAAAAGCGACTTTAAACTGTGTGCACATGTGCAGAATATAAAGAAACTGTTAATAACGTGTGTATGCAGGCAAGTCACGCACAGCAAATAACTTTAATAACGATTAAGATCTATTCACTTTAAAACCTTCTCCAGTCCATTAACAAAAGTTCTCGTTACACCCTGAAGTGCACATTATGTTTTCATATACATTAGTGTTTATAATAAAAAGTTAAACTCTTAATCTCACCGTTTATCGCAGTGTGTGAGTCTCCATCGCTCCTGCTGCATTAATACATGTGATCATTTTAATCAAGTTGTTCAGTAACAACAGTTCAGCTGGACTGTAAACACACACACACACACACACACACACGAACACGAACACACACGCACACACACACACACACGAACACACACACACGAACACACACACACGCCGTGCGGTCCTAAAGTCCATGGATTGCCAGTCAGATCACACCAGACATCAAACATCTACTGTACTAATACTATCAGGTTTGATTTCAACCACCACCGAGTTCCAAACTCTGGACATTAAGTCAGTCTAGAAAGAAGAGTCGGTGTAAGTAAATCTATTTTAAAATAGATTATTTAGCAGCTAAGTATGATAAAAGTCATGAAAAACAAACTACTGCTGCTATCGAGGCTGTTCAGTTCATCATCTTTAATCTCTGATCCTGATCAGGGTCTGTAGGGGTGCTCGGCTCTTCAACGGGTGCAAGGCACACAGTAACGGAGGAAACCCTCACGGACACGGGGAGAACATACAAACTCTGCACAGAAAGGACCTAGATCTGCCCACCCGTGGGGACTGAACCCAGGACCTTCTTGCTGTGAGGCGACAGCGCTACACGCTAAGCCTATCGAGGCTGTTTAGCTATTAATTCTGTCTTTATTCGTGGAACGATAAAGAAAATAAAAAATGTGGTGCTTTAAAAGTAAAAGGAAATTTTATTCATGCTTGTCATAATTATCGAACCCTGAACTAATCCTCCTGATCTTGAAGCTAGCGTGTATGGCTTGGGTTACAACAGAACACCATCAGGGCTAAATAAACGTATTTTTTGAAGATTATGCAGATTAATTCTCTGTGCCAACGTAAACTCCGGGCAGCAGGGCGGCGACATTTGTGTCCATGAATATAAGAAAAGCAATGAACACAGGTGTAGTAGATGAGATCAGGTTGGATTTTATTCGTCCGTAGTGTTACGACCGTACAGAAGACGCC
>JAYDZF010000013.1:1200457-1210457 GCA_034509105.1 Microcambeva barbata
AAACCCTGAATCACCCTGAATCATCTCAATATAAACCCTGAATCACCCTGAATCATCTCAATATAAACCCTGAATCATCTCAATATAAACACTGAATCATCTCAATATAAACACTGAATCATCTCAATATAAACACTGAATCATCTCAATATAAACCCTGAATCATCTCAATATAAACCCTGAATCACCCTGAATCATCTCAATATAAACCCTGAATCACCCTGAATCATCTCAATATAAACCCTGAATCACCCTGAATCATCTCAATATAAACCCTGAATCACCCTGAATCATCTCAATATACACCCTGAATCACCCTGAATCATCTCAATATAAACCCTGAATCACCCTGAATCATCTCAAATTCACTCTGAATTCACTAAAATACACCCCGTCGTGTCTGACTGAACACTAACATGAAATTCTTTCTTCTTACCGAGCCACGTGTTCATCTTCTCCGAGCTGCAGTGCTCCAGCAGAGGCTCGATCAGCACGTCCAGATCTTCTTTAGGAGCCTCTCTCGTAAACTTCTGCTCGAACGGAGACGCCAGTAATCAGGAGGTTGCCAGTTCAAGCCCCACCACTACCAAGACGGGCCCCTGAGCAAGGCCCCAGACCCCGACTTTAGAAGACAGTGTGGAAATCCGTACCTCTACCGTGATGTGAAGGGGATCCACGATCTGCCAGATCATGAGTGACAGGATGTCGATAACCAGCAGCACCCCGACCGTGGCGTACAGCTTCCACGGCTCCAGATGTTGCTGCCAAGCGTGACATCAAAACAACAACAACAACAAAGTCACCGTTACTCACAGCGCTCCGGTAAACAGGAAACAGATTTATGAGCCCATAAGTGTCAGCCGCAGAGTCACCTTCAACTGGTACACGAGCATAACAGAGCAAGGTGATCTCAAGAGCTTCACTGAGGAGGAATCGTTCACTCACTCACTGATTCACTGAGGAGGAATCGATTACTCACTAACTGATTCACCGAGGAGGAATCGTTCACTCACTGATTCACCGAGGAGGAATCGTTCACCCCCTCACTGATTCACCAAGAAGGAATCGTTCACTCATTCACTAATTCACCAAGAAGGAATCGTTCACTCACTAACTGATTCACCGAGGAGGAATCTTTCACTGTGTGTGTGTGTGGGAATCCCGGCTCTGCTAGGCAGCCACTGTCGGGTCCTTGAGCAGGACCCTTAACCCTTACTGCTCCAGGGGCGCTGTATGATGGCTGACCCTGCGCTCTGACCCCCGGCTTCCAAAGTTGGGATATGCGAAGAAAGAATTTCGTTGTACTGTACATCTGTATATGTGTAATGACAAATAAAGGTGTTCTTCTTCTCACTAACTGATTCACTGAGGAGGAATCGTTCACCCCCTCACTGATTTACTGAGGAGGAATCAGTTCACTCACTAAACTCATAGGTGTTTGGGTTGGGGGGGCTGACGTGCGGGCGGACACGTTTCGGAGGAGTGTGTGTGAAGTGGAGACGCGCTGTGTGTTCCTGAGACGATGAGTCGAGCGAGAGGGCCATCGAGTCGGGGCCCGGCGGGGGGGCGGGGGGGATAGGGTGATTTGGGGGGATAAATGGGCCATTCAGAGCCGTTCAAGGGCGACTAGAGGAGCGTTCGTCAGGAGTCAGCCGACATGATGAGGGCTAAGTGTGATGGAGAGACGTGTGTGTGTGTGTGTGTGTGTGTGTGTGTGTGTGAAAGAGAGAGAGAGAGAGACAGAGAGAGAGAGAGAGGAAAAAGCATGTGGATGTTATGATGATTAAACCTGAGGTCAAATCACCTTACTATGACACACACACACACACACACACACACACAGCGGCCCATTCTCTCTCTCTCTCTCTCACACACACATACACACACACAGAGCGGCCCTTTCTCTCTCTCTCTCTCTCTCTCTCTCACACACACACACACACAGAGCGGCCCATTCTCTCTCTCTCTCTCTCTCTCACACACACACACACACACAGAGCGGCCCATTCTCTCTCTCTCTCTCTCTCTCTCTCTCACACATACACACACACAGAGCGGCCCTTTCTCTCTCTCTCTCTCTCTCACACTAGTGAACACTAGGGGGCAGTGAGCACACATGCCCGGAGCGGTGGGCAGCCCTAGCCACAGCGCCCAGGGAGCAGTTAGAGGTTAGGTGCCTTGCTGAAGGGCACTTCAGTCGTGACATGTCAGCTCTGGGAATTGAACCGCCAACCTCTCTCTCTCTCTCTCTCTCACACACACACACACACACACAGACCCGACCGAGGGCTCCGCTTACCTTACGCCGGTCTCGTTTCTCGTCCTTCTTGGTGAAGACGGTGTGGACCCACCAGATCTTGGTGAACATGCTGCCGTAGGCCAGACTGAAGCCGAGGCCGAGCAGCCACAGCCGGAACTGAACAAACAAACAAACAAACGAGGATCACCCACCGGCGGGACTCCGTTTCCCATGATGCCGCGGCGTTTACCTGGCAGACGACGGGGAACTGAGAGCGGCGGACGTGGTGCCCGTCGATGCCGAGAGGAAAGACGGCGGCCAGCGCCATCATGCAGCCCACGGCCGTCATGTTGTTCAGGTACGGCTGAGAGTTCTGGATGTACCTGCAGCCAGGGAAGAGTTTTAGAGGTGGAACCCTGACCACGCCTCCAAAAGCTCTGGAGATGCACCACAGCGAGGACAAACCAATAACGCCCTCGGATTGGCTGCTTTCAAACGTCCCGCCTCCACAACGATGACCGATGGGAAGGTACGTTTCGCTGTTGGGCCCTTGAGCGAGGCCCCGGGCGTACCTGACGTTGCTGTTGTAGATGTTGAAGGTGAGGCAGATGATCCCCAGTAAGATGCCCAGACCGGCGAACACGGACACGGAGACGAAGAGCTTCTGAGAGAGGAACCTGAACTCCCGGATCACCACCGTCTGATCTGCTGGAGGACCAGGACCTGAGACCAGAGGGAAGGAGGTGAGGGTCTCTCGTATTCACATCCACCTTCATCCAACCTCCATCCAACCCCTCCACCTTCATCCAACCTCCATCCAACCACCTCCACCTTCATCCAACCTCCATCCAACCACCTCCACCTTCATCCAACCTCCATCCAACCCCTTCACCCAACCACAACCCAACCACCTCCACCCAACCTCCATCCAACCACCTCCACCCAACCCCCTCCACCTTCATCCAACCTCCATCCAACCACCTCCACCCAACCACCTCCACCTCCATCCAACCCCTCCACCCAACCACCTCCATCCAACCTCCATCCAACCCCTCCACCTTCATCCAACCTCCATCCAACCCCTCCACCCAACCTCCACCCAACCACCTCCACCTTCATCCAATCTTCATCCAACCTCCATCCACCCTAACCCTCTCACCCAAAGAATAACGGCACCAGAGTGAGGAGAAGCTTCAGAAACGCTCAGACTGAGATGTTTTTTTTTTTAGATCAGATTATTATTATTATATTATTAATATTATTTTGTACATTGTACACCCCCTACACACCCCCCCACCCGCCTCCACCCGCCCCCGTATGAGTGACAGAACCCTGGTGAACCGTAGACGTGCGATTCAGGTTAAATAAAGAAACGACGAAGACGAGAAACCGTGGGAGAGCGCCGTGTGAGAGGAGGATGCGGTTGCCATGGAGCTCCAGGGTGCCACGACGACAGCGCAGATCTTTGGTTTTTGGGTGAAACCCTGTCACCCCTCCCACCCCCGGATAAGATGTCCGTGTCGAGGGGTCGGCGGGTTCGAACCCCGACTCCTCTGGGTTTTGGGATTTTCAGCCTCATCTCCCCGACCTTGATGTGTGCTGCCATGGCAACCAAGCCTCATAACAGTTGCTAAGGGGATGGGAGACGACGGCAGCACTGCGGTGGTTGGGTCGAGTGCGGCGGTGATTGGGTGGCGAGGAACGTCCCGGAGAAAAGTCACGCTCTCCTTCACCTCGGCCGCCCGCGTCATCACTTCCTGTTCACTCCGAGCCGCTTCGCTTCACCTCTCCTCACTTTAGGGCAAAACGGGGCAGGGTGTGTGTGTGTGTGTGGGGGGGGGGGGGGTAGGTGTGACAGGGTCTCTGTGGTCAGTACTCAACCCTGCGGTGACCCATGATGCTTACTGTCTCATTTCGATTCTTTCACGTCACAGAAACATAAGGTGCAGAAGGTGGATTGGCTAACGTGTGTGTGTGTGTGTGTGTGTGTGAGGGCCGGTGAAATGACCCTTGATGTCCAGCAGATTACACACGTCTCCAGCACGACGCTGAAGAGCGATGAATTGACTGTGCAAACTGATGAGCGTGTCACCATGCTGCCCACGCGCCAAGGTTAATATCTCAGCCGCGCGTGTGTGTGTGTGTGTGAGAGAGAGAGAGAGAGAGATATCGAGTGTGTGTGTGTGTGTGTGTGTGTGTGTGAGAGAGAGAGAGAGATATCGAGTGTGTGTGTGTGTGAGAGACAGAGAGAGACAAAGTGATACTGTGTGTTTATGTACCTGTGTGTCTCTGTGCATGTGTGTGTGTGTGTGTGTGTGTGAGAGAGAGAGAGAGAGAGAAAGAGAGAGTGTGTGTGAGAGAGAGAGAGAGATATCGAGTGTGTGTGTGTGTGAGAGAGAGAGAGATATCGAGTGTGTGTGAGAGACAGAGAGAGACAAAGTGATACTGTGTGTTTATGTACCTGTGTGTCTCTGTGTGTATGTGTGTGTGTGTATGTGTGTGTGTGTGTGTGTGTGTGTGTGTGTGTGTGTGTGTGTGTGAAGACGAATCAGAGCCACGATGGACAAGAACAAACAAAACAAAAGATCAAAAAGAATCTGAGAAGGTGAGATCCATCACTGATAGGAGACACTGAAGCCCTCCAGATGTTGGATGGTGAGAGTGCGCCCTCTGCTGGCCGGTCGGTGATCTCTGCGATCCTTTTTTTTTGGGGGGGGGGGGGGGTTGATTTGACCTTAATAGCAGAACCACTGCAGTGCGGACGCAGATAAAAGGTCGTGGTTCGACGTGCCGACAGGGGGCGCTCATCTGAAACGGCGTGGCGGTAAAACACGCAAGCACTCCGGAGCTGACATCTCGAATTTTCCGGCTCTACTCGGGTCGTCATGAGGACGGAAGGGGACCCATCATAACCGACACACTTACACCCCCCCTGCTGGACGAGGAATCGTGTCTGTCCGCACACAAGGCTGGTCCGCGTATGCCTAGGGCTGGTGGCGGGACGCGGTCGGCTACAGCGCCCGTGTCGGAGGGGGGGGGGCGTCGGTCCCGACTCTCAAGACACCACTTAATAATATCTTTAAAGGACGTGGAACACTTCTTACCGATCCACTTGTCGTTCCCGTACCAGGACAGGTTTCCTTTGGTCATGTCGTAGTAGCCGATCTTCTTATAGCTCCCTCCTGTGGTGAGACAGTGAGACACATCCCTACTTTTAACCTGTACTTGTATTACAGGGTTGCCAGATTACACAGCAATGAAATACGCACGGAAAACGCCAATCTGGCAACACGATACACAGTTTTATCGATAATTAAACGAACCGCTTTAAATGATATGATTAGTAACATAAATGATTTAAGCGTCCTGCATTGCACAGGAGAGACACAGCGCCCCCTCCTGGTGAAGAAGACAAACCCAGCAACGTTCACTTTCGACTCGAGTAGCGGTACTTTTAACCGAGTACAGCATTTGAGTACCGAATCTTTTCGCCTTCATCGGCCGCCACGCTCGGGCAGACCTCGGCTTCAATCCCGGTGCTTATTACCCATAATTCAGTGCAAGACAGGACGCAGTGAGCCCGGCCGCAGAACACAGGCCGGTCGGGGGATTCATCAAGGGTTTGTGTAATCAGATCGAAAGCAATCACGCAGAAGGAAGGCTGTGCGTGTACACACACACACACACACGTGTACACACACACACACACACACGTGTACACACACACACACACACACCGTGTTTGTGATGTGTTTATGGGTTCGGGGACGTTACGAGGCTCCGGGGGAATCCGGCCGCACACACGACCACAAATGAAGGTAAATGAGAAGCATTATAATTATCAGCTAATCATTAAGCATAATTACGGCGCCTCACATTCTCCCCGGGAGGTCCGTGTGTGTGTGTGTGTGTGTGTGTGTTTGTGTGTGTGTGTGTGTGTGGCAGACGCCTTTATCCAGAGCGTACAGTATACAGTCTGAGCAATCAGGGTTAAGGGCCTCGCTCAAGGGCCCAACTGGTACCTTAACCGCTAGGCTACAGCTAGCCCCATGTTTTCCATTTTGAGAGTTAATAGACTATTGCATTGAGTGGTTGTTGGTTCGAGTCCCCGCCCTTAAATCTTGAGTCGTCTTCGGCCCTGAACGCCGCCCGCGCACATCACACAGCCGTGAGTTTAGGGAAGGCCCTTTCCACCCCAAGCACTATAATAATAATAATTATATAATAATTCACCCCGACTGTACACTATGGAACAGCATCGTGCCACGCCCATAATTCACCCGACTGTACACTATGGAACAGCATGCGGATGTTACCTTGCAGTTGCTCGATCAGAGTCCACGCCATCCTCGAACCCTGAGCATCGAACACCACGTGACCCTGGAGGAGAAAAGCAGAGGGGTCATTACTACCATCTGCCCGCTCTGACATGTGTGGATTGCACACACCCCGGTCTCTGTTTAACCCTGTCTCTGTGCAGTACAATAGACCGGCCAGCAGGGGCCGTGACTCCAGCATTTACGAGGAATCCCTCATAACATTCCCACAAGATTAAAAGATCCTCACCGAGACTCCCTCGAACGAGCTGGTGTTGAGCGCCCGGTAGATCTCGGCCGTGATGTCCCTGTTGTTGTAGTTGAAGTCCTCCAGCCGGCGGCCCTTGGCCCTCAGCGGCCCCACCGTCTTGTTGAGGGCCAGAGCAAGGGCCCAGACGGCGTCGTAGGCCAGCGGCGCCTCCTGGAAGCCTCCCGTCTCCTCCGGGTTCTTCCCGCCCAGCTTGGACATCAGCTGGGTCAGGAACTCCTGAGAGGTCTGAGAGGGAAGACCAAGATGAGAAGGTTCCTCGGTGTCCTCCTGATGTAGTCATACCCATGTGCAATACCATCAACCAGCCAGCAGGGGTCATAATCGCAACTATCGATCTATCTGTCTGTCTATCCATCCATCTCCTATCCTCCCCCCTACCCTACCCTCCCCTACCCTATCCTATTTTACCCTAGCCTAACTTACCCTACCCTACCTTACCATACCTTACCCCACACTACCTTCCCCTAGCCTACCTTACCCTACCTTAACTTACCCTACCTTACCCTACCTTACCTTACCCTACCTTACCCTACCTTAACCTACCTTACCTTACCCTACCTTACCCTTCCCTACCTCCCTACTCTACCCTACCTCCCTACCTTACCCTACACTACCTTACGTTATCCTACCTCCCTACCTTACCCTAGGGAGGTATAGTGAGGTATGGTGAAATAGACCCTCGGCAGCAATGCTCACCCTTTAGACGGTCCATTTACTCACCCCCCTCCAAAATAAATAAAAAAATAAAAATAAATCAATCAATAATATAAATAAATAAATAATAAACATAAATAAATAAATAAATATTAAAAATAAATAAATAAATATTAAAAATAAATAAATAAATATTAAAAATAAATAAATTAATAATAATAAAAATAAATAAATAAATAATACAAATAAATAAATCAATCAATAAATAATAACAATAAATAAATACATTAATAAAAAAATCCATAAATAATTAAAAAAATAAATGAATAATAAAAATAAATAAATAAATACATTAAAATAAACCCAAACAGCTTGTTTATCACATTCGAGGAAACATTGATGTTGTTAAAATGAAACGCCGTTAAGATCCATCAGGTGCAGAATTCATCCTCCAGCCGCCACACCCGACACGACGCCTGCTGCCTTCTCATCTTCTCATCTTCTCATCTTCAGGCATCAGGTGTGCAGCGCAGGAAGCTGGAGGAGAGCCCAGGCCGAGCGGCAGGTGGGCGGGGCCGCATGGGCATCTGTACCTGTCAGAGCTGGATACGCTCCAAAAGGCTCCCCCCCCTGGGAGCCCCGAAAAAAAAAACCCACACCCGCCCTCGAACCGCCAGCATGAAACGGCCCTGACGGCTTTTAATACTCACACATACCAAACAGCACCCTTGGTGGGAACAGTTTAGGGAAGGACCTTTGTATTCTTATGTTATCCTTCTGCATAATTTAATTTGTTTTCCTTCGCCCCGGGGGTCGGGTGATGGGTACAGGGGTCCCGAAATCACCGGGCGGGACCGCAGTCTGTCCCCGGGCTTTGGCCCCGCCCCGAAACCCGAGGGTTCGAAGCACAGCTCGGACAATAAATTCCTCAGAAGTTATACGATTTACGCCCTCTGCTGGCCGGGTGGCGCCTGCACAGAGACGGGGGACAACGGGGATCGGTGCGGGTGGAAAGATGTGGCCAGCTACTGCACACCTGACGCAGGGGGAGTGTTCGGGCTTGGCGGTCGGTGACGTCTGTGTGTCGACGCCCGGCCGGCTGATAGCACTACGTCGCAGTTAATGTGATTATTAGAATGTTATAATGTTCCCGAATTTAGACGTTCACTCCGTGTGGTCCCGGGTTCGAGTTTTGCACGTTCTCCCCGGCTCTCACCAGATTGGAGGCGCCCCGGACCGTCTCGGGGTTCAGCATGACGATCTCGGTGGTCACGTGACCCTCCACCGCCTCCGTCATCTGCTCCACCGTGCAGTTGATGGCCGGGTCTTTGATCTTGAACCAGTTGTCGGCGTACCAGCCAATCAGGAACCAGACGTGCTTCTTACCGTACAGCTTCTCCTTGTAGACCTGCGGAGAGGGTCAGACAGTCGATGTTCCCATTCGTCCCATTGTGAGGGCCGGGGTGAGGGGTGACACACCCACCTCGCAGAACACCTTGCGTGCCTCGGTCTCGTAGAACAGACCCACGATGATCCGGGCGTCCTGCCTCTGTGGGGAGGAAATATAGACCGGTTTAGACCAGTTCCGGTCCTGTACTACAGGCTCACTGGTGTAATGTCTATGTGAATAATACACCCCTAGTGGCACAAAAAATAAATGCACGAGACAGCCAAACCCAGCCCACCCGCCCTTCCCATTCGTGGCTGAAACGAGCGTGTCACACGGGGGACGCCGAGGGCGTGGACCTCGTACCGATGTTCTCACGGTCCCTCTTTATCCCAGGTTACCATGGTACCACCGGCGGTCTGGGGAAAGGTGGTCTGAGGCTACCGCCGCCCTGTGGGTCTGTGCGTTGATCCGCGGCTCTGTGAACACTCCCGAGGTTCAATGTTAATGACCGCCGGGGTAAAAAAAAAAAAACAGTACCGTCGTTCGGCCAGTAGGGGTCGCGACCGCAGCAGTTGTGATGAATCACTGGCACGAACCGACCCGACAGACACGGTCGGTCGTCCGGTGGAGGAGAGGAAGTAAAAGAGTGAAAAAAAAACCCCGACGCGGTAGGACACCTTGAGGTTCTTGACGGCGACTGCGGGGTCGGTGAGGAAGCTCTGCCTCACGCTGATCTCTATTCCCGCCTCCTTCACCCTCTGCTCCAGATCATCCAGCGTCTGAAAGGTGAGAGACGACAGGTGACAGGTGATCGTTTACTCATCCACCGCCCCCCCCCCCCCATTTCCTACCAACTGAGCTCATCCAGTTCATACAGAGGGACACGCCCGGTTTTTACTCTCCCACTTTCTCTACGGGCACCTCGGGCTACTAACCGGGGTCCTTATACGGCATCGAATCTTTCCACACCCGGCAGACTTCCATGCTCAATATTGTCAGCTGCAGACACAATTATGACGATTATGCCCGGTAGGGGGCGCCCGGCCGACCGGACTCAGTTCAGAATCCCAGTGCTGGCGCTTTAGCGTAATACCCTGCTGCGCCACATGGGCGGCGTCAAACACGATATT
>JAYDZF010000013.1:2795798-2806131 GCA_034509105.1 Microcambeva barbata
CCCCTAGTGTTCACTAGTGTGTATGTGTGTGTTTCACTGCACGGATTGGGTTAAAATGCGGAGAACAAATTTCACTGTAAAGTGAATCTATCTATCTATCTATCTATCTATCTATCTATCTATCTATCTATCTAACTAAAGAAGTGAATCCTGATTCTAATGTACAGATGTCAGAATACACAATGCAGCACAGTGGCAGGGTGACCAACATGATATTAGGAAGATGGTCATCATGTATGATTGGTGTATTATATAAGCCTTTACATATTCTAAAAGCATACGGAGGATTACCGTATTAACACTGAGAGGATCCCTGTTAGTCACCACCATCAATACACAGAACATACACAGAAATGTAACTTATTCCATAATCAAATGCAACCCCATCACTGAGCTCGTTAGGTACGGCTGGTAATCTTATTTTAAAAAAATAAACACTTTTTAAAATAGGTCAAAATGACCTGGAATTAAAAAAGCAAACAACAATCAGCGGCGGACGCGTGCAAGCATACTAATAATGATTTGAAGGCAGAGATGATAATTGTATCCTAGCAACTTCTCAGGCCTACACTCAGCACCGTGGCATCTTTAAAGGTTCAGTCAGCAGAGATTAATTAACGCTGGACCAACGAGTGTCAGGTCAGCGGTGACGCTGGCGGGATTTACCTCCACATCTCCACTTCTTTATTTTTGTTTTCGCAGCATTACAAATCTCTTGGTCTGCATTTGATTTAACCCGAAGCAGCTAAAACTACAAACAGTTCTATTTAATGAGTTTTTAACAACAAGGTCTGAAGATTTCCAGGATAAAGTGTTAAAACAGATGTAATTTGTTTTGTGCCGAGAAGACAAGTATTCCCAGCTCATAACAGCGAGAGAGAAAATCACTTTACACAGTTTACACTTATTTGTGTGGAAACCCCCGCTGGTGACACTCCATGCAAATACAAATAATGCACGGTCACAACTTATGCCTGGTTCACACTACACGATTGTTTCGCCTGATTTTCACTTGCCGACAGGTTGCCGCCAGTCGTGCCGGCTCAGGACTAGAACCCCAAACTCACTACAGAACTGAAAACAGTCGATTGTCAGATTGCTTTCCTGTTCTCACTACACAGCTGGATCTCTTATCTGACAATCCCTTTGAATTTATGCTGCACATCAGCACACAAACTTCTTTTTGGACGTTGTATCATGAAATATATTGTGTGTTTTCATGACAAAACGTAGTTTGGGAGACCGGTGTGTTTTTGAGACCACAACAGATAAGCGATCCATTTGTGTTGTGTGATCTTGACAATGATCAAACCTCTAAGAGAGTCATATGGACTCAACTTTAGTGAGGCCAAGGAATGAGATATGCTAAAATGATGTATACAGGTTTGGGTTTACACATGGAGCATTAGCATTTACATGAATCTCCTGTAAGCGTATTTGCAGTTCTGTATGATTTATGTTAGCTTCAGTCACGCGTTACCTTTTAAAGCTATGTATTATATTTTAGACTAGATCTCACCCCAAGGGCTCTGTATATGTGTCTGCTTTGTTTACGTTGTACTCTGAAGATACCGTGGCACCTGTGAAGTCAAGGATGAACCATTAAGGGACGCTCTCAGCATTTTCAAAGGAATTAAAATCATTATTTTAAAATATTGCGCTCACTTTTTATTTTCTTTTCGTTTTTCACGTTCTTCATTTTAAAGCACTTTATCTCCCGTGCTTTAATTTCACCATCTTTTAATCGTGACTGTATTTCCAGTAAAGCTTTCTGAGGTTCTTGAACTCAGTAATGTTTAAATGCTTCAAATGTTTTAATGCTTTAAAAAAATTCTTGATGCAAAGCACTTTGTATGAAAGCTGCTCTACAAAATAATAACTTCCCTTGATGCAAGTCTTTTTTTGTGCTCAAAATAACGTAGTAAATGTTAAATTCTTCAGAGAAATAGTGAATAATTGCTGAAATCATAACCCAGGACATGAATTGACGACTTTATCCAACTTTATTTAATCCGCTTTTCATAATTTCGTAATTGTCAAGCTGCTCTGACAATGGGGCTTAGCTGAGAACAATCCCGTTAACCATCCCACACCGGTACCTTCAATCGTCTAATGCCAAACTGGATTGTCTTGAAGATTATCTCTAATCCCTCACGGCACTAGACCATGAAGGCATTTAATAAATCTCTGTCTGTTGTACATGTGCCAGGTCATTGCAAACATTTTGCAATCTGGGTCTCTGCGGCCCACTGCCAACTCCTAACCCCAAAAGCAAGAGCAGTGTGTGCCAGCTTATTATGCTAAACACAACTAAGATTTTGAAAGAAATGATTCCTGCCATGGTAGAGCCATGGAAAGAGCTTTTTTGGGGTTTGTATGTCTGTGTGGGTTTGTGAATCAGTAAGTCAGTGAGTGGGTCAGTAAGTTAGTTGGTCAGTCAGTGATTGAGCGATATCATAAGTCAGTGAATGAGTAAGTCAGGGAGTCTTTGTTTCCTGTGTGATCAGCAAATTAATCTGGGCATGCTGTTTTGTAAAATGTATGTAAAATTACTTATTTAATTAGCTAGAGAAACACTATGTGATGGTTTATCTTGTGACCAGAGATTATTTTATGATCAGTTACGTTTTATTATAGGAGAATAAAAGGTAAAATATAAGAATAAAATGTTTTTTTTTGAGCACAGAAGCCCTGAGAATGTACGGCCACCATTTCTAATACTTGTACTAACTGAGCAAGCACTTTCTGCTCATAATGATGAGATGCATGAGCACACAGATGATTAAATATTAAGCTGATTTATTTTTGCTCTAAATCAGTGCATACTAAATAGTTTTCTGGACAGTTTCATGGTACACTGTATCACCGATCAGGTAAAACATTATGTCCATTCTGTGCATTCACTTCTTCAGCAATCTGAGCTACAGTAGATCATCTGTTGGATCAAACCACATGGACCAGCCTTACACCCCACGGGCATCACTGAAGGCTCACACGTTTACCACTGTTCCATCCTTGGACCACTGTAGACTGGAAACACCCCACAAAAGCTGCAGTTTTAGAGATGCTCAGACCATTTCCCAGCTTCTAGCATCACGTATAGGGATGAAATGTTTATTTATTACACTGGGTAATGTATTACACTCACTGTGTAATATATTCCACCCACTAATAGGTGCTGTGATGAAGAACGGAATAAGTATTATTCACTTCACCTTTCAGTGCTCAGAATATTTCACCTAATTGGTAAAGCATTCTGTTTCTGCTACACCAAATTAAAGTGATTTTTAAACTAGCAGTAGACTTTTTATTACATTGTTATATATACATTATTAAAAAAATGTTAGCTACACACACACAAGCGAACATCGGGTCACATTTTTAGAGCCGGGCATGTTTGAAGGAGAGTTTTGGGTCTGGATTTTGAGCAACGATGTCAGAAGTGGGTTTGTGTAGGTGCCTTCACCTGTCCAAACACTGAACACATTTTTTCTGGGGGAGCAGGTGTGACAGAGGCTGGTCATGACAACCAGCTGTCCAATTGTGCTACATCAACCAGACTTAACAGTAATATCCGCTCTGAATACTGACAGCTAGGTGTGTGTGTGTGTGTGTGTGTGTGTGTGTGTGTGTGGACTCAAGAGTTATCTACGAACATGCCACCTCACTTTTCCAATATACAAATCCACAAAAATAAAAACTTTGGTATAAAGCAACTAAAAACAAAAATAAAGTTAAAGCACTGTCGCCTCACAGCAAGAAGATCCTGGGTTCAATCCCTGGATGGGGCGATATATATATATATGTGTGTATATATATGTGTATGTGTGTGTGTGTGTGTGTGTGTGTGTGTGTGTGTGTGTATATATATACACACACACACATATATAAGATATATATATAAGAAGGCACTCTTGACCTATTTAAGTATAAATCCTTTCTTTCAGATCATGTCACTCAAATTGCATGACCAAGACTTCCAATTTAACATCTGTAGAAGCACCTTGACGGTCGTGTCGACTCTATGGATCCTCTGTCACATCTCATCCAGCTGCTGTGAGATGTACTGAAGTCAACATGGCTCCAGATTTCTGAGCTCCATCCAGCCGGTCATAATAATGTAACTATTTTGGTCCTATATTTCTGCCGTCCCTTACACACTCATTCAAGAACACACACACTATCATGGTATTACTATGATTGTGCCAGTCCAGTGATGAGAACAGTCCAACGCCCAATTCCATGGTCAGAGGGGGGTTATATGGGGGTTGTTTTTTGATTAATAAATAGAAAGCAGAGCAAGGCATGGCTAATTGTGTACAAATGGGAACACCACAAAGTTGTACCTAATAAATTGCTCAGTGGGCCTGTATAACACGTACCAAACTACAAAATAGTCCCCACTAATTAAGCTCTACAGTTCTAGGGCTGTCCCCCTCGACACTAAGTGTCCCTTTCATCCCTGCCGTAATCCAGCTCTTCCTTTCATCCCGCACCCTGGCCTTTAGTCTCTCTCATTACCTGCAGAAAATGTCATCACTCAGATCCGTAGATGTCCAGAGTCAGTGCACTCTCACTTCCTGTCTCATCAGCACTCTCGACACAGAGCTTTCCCTGAGCCTGCGAGCGTGTCGGTCTTTATTGCTCCGGTGAAGTCATTTTCTCTCGCTTTTAAGCTCCGAGTCTTCAGCACTTCGATCGTACTACTCGCCATGTATTCTCATTACTATTTCTGTACATTAGACTCATAAAAGGTTGTCAGAACAAGTTTAAGTAAGGTAAAAAGCCGTCCACTCAGCCAGCCTGAGCTATTTGGCTGGATCAGAGCACTTGTTCACTTTTACGTTTATATTACACTTGTGCTAGTGTCAGCCCTGGGATCGTTATTTTCTGAAGTGATCATGACTGGGATCTGAATGTAGGGTAACAAAAGGGCCCTTTTCAAACAAGATGCTTCAGATGTCATCAGCAGAGCCAGAAATATAGCTTTTAAAAGTTACACGTGACCCAGCAAACATGTTGTAAGTTTGCTGTGGGTATCAACGGCTGATTTATTAAGGATGTGCTTCATATTAGTCCGATATTAGTCGAGCAAGCTTCAGTTTATACAAGAGACAGATGTTTTATTGCACCACAGACCTGTTTTATCTAAGATACACACCAACCAGGCATAGCATGATGAGCACTGACGGATAATGTGAATGACACCGATTATCAAGAGCCCGATTGTGCTGGCTAGACGATTGTGTCAGAGCATCTCCAAAACTGCAGCTCTTGTGGGGTGTTTCCGATCTGCGGTGGTCAGTATCCAAGGACGAACAGGGGCATGGGTGGTCGACACTCATTGGCGCATGTAGTTTGATCCAACAGATGAGCTACTGTAGCATATTACTGATAGGAGTGAAAAGTAGCAAAAGGGGGACTGACACGATGAGGTAAGTGGTCATAATGTTTTGCCTGATCGGTGTAAGTATTTGTCAAACCTGTCAAGTGGAACAGAGAGATGTCTTTAAAAGAGAGTCTAGTTTTTTAAAGTCTGATTGGTAAGTGTGATTAGTAGTTTTCTTTAAGTACATGGGTCTGTTTTACACCTTACCTTGGTAAGAGATCATGTACTCTTAATAAACAAAGTTGAATTAGATCTCGGATAAGAAATTGACATGATACGCTATTTTGAACACAGCCGCTGTTTCCACGCATGATGCAAAGCTCGGCTGAGCTCTCTACTCTTGGCGTTTGAAATTTCCGACCCTGTTTTGTTGATCTACTTCTTATGAATTCTGATAAAGTGCTTTGTTTCCACTGTCCCAGTGGGGACTGCTTTTGATGTCGGCTTTTTCATTAAATTCTTTTCTTCATTTGGAATTTGTGAGCTTGTCAGTCTTTTAATTAAATTCCCAGCACATAAAACCTTATTTAAATGTTAGCGGATGAAAAAAAAACCCTGAGTGGACAACACGTTGGTTATGTTTTTTTTTATTATTATTTCAGTAGCAGCTCTGTCGTTTTAGTGGTAACCTGTAACCTGACTGCATGTTTTAGGAAACTGGAGCGCCCGGAGGAAACCCGTGTAAACTCTGCAAAGAAAGGACCTGGACCGCTTAGTCTGAAGATTGAACCCAGGACCTTCTCGATGTGAGACAAAAGTGTTACCCACTTAACCACTGTGTCACCCTGTCAGAAATCAATCCAAACAATTTAGGGCCCAATATTAGCATGATGGCACAGTCCAGACTTAAACACTAACCCCATCAAGCTACCACCTGGTACCTTCACCGGTGGGCCAATATTGTGTAAAAAAAACAATAGGAGAAGTCCTTAAGCCAAGGACATTCATTTATTTCTAATATTCCTGATAGTAATACACAACGTTATGCCATGAACTGAGACAGAACCAGCCTGGACTCTGGGATCACGCAGAGCTCTAATGGCTTCCACAGCACTTGTGAGATTGGAGTCTCGGCCTTGCTACAGTCACGTCCAGATGTCCAACAGACATGATTTTGTGTCTGTCAGTGGGAGGTTGAACCCGGGCCATGCTCATCTGCTTCGACAAGCTGCCGTCACTAGCTGTGGTGGAAGGACTAGCTCTGAGATTGGCGTGATAGAGCCCTGTGTGAACGCTTATCACTGATCTTTGGTTATCTGGCGTCCATCGTGCACAGGAGGGTTGTGCTGAAAGAGATTCATTCTTCATGGTACATGGTACAACTTCCGAATGTATCTATTATTATGGGCGGCACGGTGGCTTAGTGGGTAGCACTGTCGCCTCACAGCGAGAGGGTGCTGAGTTTGATCCCCGGGTGGGACAATCTAGGTCCTTTCTGGGTGGAGTTTGCATGTTCTCCATGTGTCGGTGTGGGTTTCCTCCGGGTATTCCGGTTTCCTCCCACAGTTCAAAGACATGCTGCCAGGTACAGGGTGTTACCTTAGATAGGAATAGGCTCCAGTACCCCTAACCGACCCTAATTAGGATAAGGGGTTAAAGAAAATGAACTGAACTCATTATTATTATTGTTGTTGTTGTTGTTGTTATTATCTAAATAAGCATGCCAGGAAAAATAAATAAATACATAAAATCTTATTTCTGTCTGATAGTTGGTTAGATGATAATTTGAAAATATTGGACTCCTGCACACTTCATCATGTCTGCTGTGCCTGTATTGACAGTTTTTTCATGAGTTTTTTTTTTGTGTCTGAATCAAAGCACTTCTGACAAGAACTGACAACATCCAGAAATACAATACGACGTGTGTTGACAGATTTGGGTAAACATAAACTAACCCTGTCGGTTCTGAACTACGTGACTGAAGATCTGGCCTGGTTTTTTTGGAAGTAGTTTGTATTTAAAACAGTTAGACATTGGGTTTGCAGAAGCTGTCAGCTTGATGTCTTTTAGATCTGATGGTAAAAAATACCAGATACGTTCAGCTGATGAACTAAAATACTTGATTTATGTTCGAGCAGTTGGAACTCAGTGTTTAGGGTACTGGACTAGAAATGGAAGAATTGCTGGTTCAAACCCCAGTACTGCCATGTTACCACTGTTGATGCTTAGACAACTTCACTAACAGCGAGAAGGAACCTACCTACCTACCTACCTACGTACCTACCTACGTACCTACCTACGTACCTACCTAGACACCCATCCACCCACCTACCTACCTACCATTTGCCTACCTACCTATGTACCTACCTACCTACCATTTGCCTACCTACCTATGTACCTACCTACGTACCTACCTACCCACTCACCCACCCACCCACCTACCTACCTACACACCCACCCACCTACCTACCTACCTACCTAACTACCTACCTACCTGCCCACCCACCCACCTACCTTTCTATCTACCTACCTACCTACCATTTACCTACCTACCTACACACCCACCAACCTACCTTCCTATCTACCTACCTACCTACCATTTACCTACCTACCCACCCGCCCACCTACCTACCCACCCGCCCACCTACCTACCTACCTACCTACCTACCTACCTAACTGTCTACCTACCTATCTACATTTCCCAGTGTCAAGCGCAGTGGCATTTTAAATATTTTTTAAAACCACTTTTTAGTTTGTGACCCTCATAATGACAACACACCCTACGTACCTTTAGTCTTGCCATTCAGCCGTCACTTTTATAAAAAGCTTTTTGAGCAGTTGCGTTTTATGATTTTCCTGGAGGATAATTGCTCTACAAATGCTGCTGCAATTATTTAAAAGTGGTTAAATGAACACAATAAAGACCTTCCATGTGAAAAATCATATCATAGAAAAATCTTCTAACTTAAGATGTACTAAATATTTTTGCCATTATAATGATGATGGTGATGATATTATTAATTATAATGTTATTATAATTATTCACAAACCCCAGTGTTTTACAGTGTCTGTCATTTCTAAATTGTTTATTCATCATTGTTCACTTTCCACCAGAATTCACATTAATTCATGCAGTCATCCAGTCATTATGTATGTCTGCTCATGTGCTACTGATAAACTCTGGATGCTAATTAATCATTCATCAAGTTTAGATTTCTGTCCCGGCCGTCCCCAAACTGAATGTCATCAAGCTAAGTTTTCTTTATCGCGTCTGTTTATTGTGTGTCTTCAGTCATCTAAAGAACCAGTGCTGTCAGGAAAGGGACATTCACTTAAAATCCAGAGCCAGTCTGATTCCAGCCCCACATCCATGATGACAGATTTCATTTCTTTATATTCTCAGGTGAACAAAATGATTTGTAAATAATTGTGCACAAAATAATTGGATGGTGAATTAACGAGGTACTTGAAACAATGCGGCGCGTAATTGTGTGACGAATTAATGGAGTAATGACATAATTAAATAATCACACACACACACACCTGATGGTACTATGATGAGGTAGTATATGAACAAAGGACTCACCAAACATCTTTAGGAGCTCTTAAATAATCAGTCCAGTTTTCTTATTTATCCTGTTTTTGAAAGTTATAACTTTTAATCTTATGTAATTTTAGTTGTTGTCGAACTATAAATCTGTGTGTTTAATATTCTCCACTGGCTTGCTCAACAGGTTCTTGGTCTGGTGGTCCTAAATTCTGTAAAGCTGCTTTGTGTCTATTGTAAAAAGCGCTCCACAAATAAATTGGACTTGACTTGTATTCATTATTATGTGCAATTGTTTCGATTTCTAACAGGCTTCATATAAAGCCGGCACAAATGGGGGCCTAAATTCGATATTTGTACAGGTACGTGTATTTGCTAATGATCAGTGAGACAAATGGAACAAATATATAAGACTGGGAAAGGGGGTCAACGTTTGTTTTCTCAGCCCTATATGCAGCTTGTGGAATGGTTTTATTATTATTGAATATTAAAGAGAGATACCGACATTTGGCATGGAGCGTATTAAATCAGCATTAGCTATGATAAGCAAAACAAATCCCTTCAGGGAATGGGCTATATTAAACCCCGCTGCAGATTGCCGAGAGCTCCGGGGAAGGGAGATGAAGGACGATGTGTCTAACGCGCCAGAGATACACATCATGAGAAATGTAATGTTCTGTGGACGGGATGACGATGGCTGAAGGATTTCCTGAGTTCTGTATCTGTAGAGGAAACTCTTCAGGTGGTCACGTGTTAGCTTAACATTCACACGTCAGGCTTTCCCAAGCATTCACAGTTACAACCAACATTTCTCTATGCAGCTTCACAGAAACGTCCGACCCTCTTCTGAGGGCGACTCGTGGTGAAATTTCATTAAATGTAGTAAGAAATTAATCTTAGGCTGGATTAAAGGAGACACTAAGGGTGCCTGGCTTTCTTACTGTCTACATAGACACTTGTCAGGTTATTCACTACTTAGACAAAGATGACAAATTCTGCTCACAATTCCTCCCAAGTATTAATTATTTCATCCCTGACTTCAACTCCCTCACATTCCCCTGCAAAGTGCACCACCTACTGGGGGATCCCAGAGGAAATTGTACACTAGCAGCACTCTACACACACACCTTCAACCAGGTGAGGGACAGTAGGTAACCATCTCTCTCTCTCACACACACACACACAGACACACACAGACACACACACACATTTTATGACTACCTCACTATGTAAACATTATATTTTTTTATTACTACGATTTGCACTGTTTTTATTATTATTATTTATTTTATTCTTTTACTGTTCTATTTGACTTTAGTCTATTTTATAGTTTTGTATGTATAACTACTGTATATTTTTTGTTGTTTTTATTGTAATATGTATTCCTTTATTTATGAGCTTTAGCAATAAGAATGTCCTTATTTGGCATGTCAATAAAGCTTCAATTGAGTTTGAGT
>JAYDZF010000013.1:2889418-2899569 GCA_034509105.1 Microcambeva barbata
GACATGT
Organism: Microcambeva barbata; assembly: GCA_034509105.1. Lineage (NCBI taxonomy): Eukaryota > Metazoa > Chordata > Actinopteri > Siluriformes > Trichomycteridae > Microcambeva > Microcambeva barbata. The sequence goes on from JAYDZF010000013.1 coordinate 2,889,426, forward strand.
AGCCGGTCCACATGAGGTCAGACACGAACACATATTCATAATTTCAATTAACCTGACTGAACATCTTTGGTTGAAGAAATCCAGAGAGCTTTACTTATAATAGTTTAGTATTATACTATAAGTATAGTATAAGTTATCATAAAACTTATATAATGTACAGTACGTGCATATGGGTGTGGCATGGGTACAGTGAAACGTGCCAGTCTGTGGTGAGTCCATTTCTAATAGTGATTGTTATGTGTTTTTTTTCTTTAACAAAAGTACAGTATTAACATACCATCAGCTTTTACAATAATCAGGGGCCACAGCAGTTTAATGAAAGAAGCCTATACTCACTTTTTAGTGCTTTTCACTAATGTACAAACCTGTTTACTAATGAAACACTGTCTACAACTGATGAGTCATGAAGAACTGGTGACCAACATGCACACCGATCTAACGCCTCTCGATACTAAACACAATCATTTCACGTGCCCCTAGAAAGGTGACCTACCCACTTACAATGGCAAGTGTGCTTCAATTTGAACTGTAGTTTCTCAGCTGTAACTCCCGCCTCCACTCCAGGATCAGCTACTGATTGGTTAGTAAGACAGCTGCTGTTCTATAATTGATTCTACTGGACAGAGTGACAATGGACGGGCACAAAACCTTGCGGTATAAACTGAGAATGTGTTTTTGGATGCATATTTGAGGTTTAAATGATGAGGTCCAAAATTCAAGTTGCTGCTTTCGAACCCATGTGAATGTCGTGGGTTTACTGTACGTCTATGGATTTTGTATGACTGGTTCAACAAGTTTTCCTTCTCATTGTCATTCATTTTTCAGTCCTGCTGGGTGAAGCACTTCTTTACCGAGGTCCTCAGAGAGATGGATAGCACCTTGTCTCTCCTGGGTCCATGTCCAGGTGTGGAACAGCTGGGAAAAACCATGGTGGGGAGAACCAAGCGGAGGAGGGAGAGAGAGAACACACGATGGGAGCTATAAATTGCTCAGGAACTCTGGATACTTAACATCGGCACGTTTCTACGGCGATATTAATCATAGGCAGGTGCTCAGGTGTGTCCTGTCAGTCCTACGGCCGTCAGCTTTACTTATTCGCTTCTTCCTTCTCTCTCTCTCTCTCTCTCTCTGTGCATATGGCTGAGGCCGGCTGATTTATGACCTCTCCTGGGTCATTTATTTGATGGGAGGAGATGCATCACCAGGCTCTGTGTATGAAATTTCTCCATCTTCCAGCCTGTGTGTGAATCCAGAAGAGTGTGTGTGTTGGCTGGACTGAAGGAAAAAATAGAGGACCTGACAAGCATCAATAAAAGTGCAATATAGTGGAATAGAAAAAAGATCGCACACACTAGTAAGAGAAACATATTTAATGATCTAAAAGGGTTTTTTTGCTGTGACTGTCACAGCATATTTGATTAAAAACATTAAGGAACCCCATTGATACCCCTCTCTTAGACAATGCCTATTTTGCCAGACCAGTAATAACATCAGAGGGTGTTACATCCTCAAAGTGATGACGTCCACTTTAGTGCCAATGGTTTGGAATACAATGTCCTGTGAGATAGATTTTTTTTGTCCTACTAGAGCTTTGCTAGATTTGTTCTATATGGCCAAAGGTATGTGGACACCAGATTATTACTGGTTAAATCATCCCAACCCCCACCTCCCCCAGCTTTGCAGCTATAACAGGGAACATTTGTAATACTCATCTTGTTTCAGATTGAATATCCACAAAGTTCATGTTTATGGCAACCCTGATATATAAAATAACAAATGTACATACCTATTAAATTGCTCATGGAGTGTATTGTAAAAAATTCAATTTATTTCAAACCCTTTGTAGCAACGGGTGTGGCTGAAACACTAGATTGTACTGACAATCAGTACAGGTGTTTTTCACACAATAATGCCCGGTGATTGCAGCATCTGGTGGTGTGTTAAAGTTTTACTACACACACCACAGCTTCCTGTAAACACAAACTTTGTGTTCGAGTCAGCAAGAGCCACGGGCGTGTAGGAACGAGGCGAGCTGAGACTGCAAATTCAGGGGCAACCCTGCAAAGCATCAATCATGCCCTAAACACACAGTGGGTGCCATGTGGTCTGCTCCTCACTTACCTCTCAACAGCCATCAATCATTTCAGCAGCGTGAACCCCAGAGCTGAGAGTACACTGGCACTTTTACCCTCACCTGAGCTACTGGGAGAACCTAAATGAGCCCCAACCAGATTGGAAGAGAGCTGCATTTCCCTCATGTACTGCTATTGAAAGCTCAGGGCATGAGAACAGAACACTAATAGGATAAGCGAAGTAGTTATATACACTGTCGAGTCACAATATTATGACCACTTTGTACTTAAGATGGCATAGGATAAGTTTGTTGGTACACTTTTACATGCTAATTGTCTTTTCTGGGTTGGACGGGATTGTTCAGCAAGATGAAATTGGTTGGATGAGCATGACTGAGATTTTCAAGTACCACATTGACCCCCTAATGCCACTGATTTTATCTCAAACGAGTATCTTTAGGACCACCTTGATGGAAGTGTTGGCTCTATGGCCTCTCTCATGCTCCCTGTAACACTGCAGTCGGCATCGCTCCAGATACTTGTGACAACCAACCAGAAGCTTATTATACTAGTGTTTAGTTGATGTGTCAACTCCCTGTTAAACTTGGTGTGTGTAAGAAATCTGGCCTGCACAGTCCCAATGTAACCCTGATAAAGCCATGATGATTGTACATCAGTCTCTCATCATCTGTAGCCCTTTCAGAAGAATACATGAAGAGAAACTCTTTGTGAAGGCTTTGGGTTTGGAGCTTGATGGTCAACAAGCCTATGGTCAGGCATCCAGATAATCCCATCCATACAATCTGTAGATCTTTAAGACAAGAGCATAATTGATGCCATACCAGTAGATCAACACTCAAAGGAGAAAGTGTAAGCAATAAGTCTTTTTTTCTCAGGTTAAATCTGGGTTTAGCTCTTCTGTACACCAGAGATAAAGCATTTGCTCTGTTTCCCTATTTTTCCTGCCTTTCCTTGTTCATCTGCTGGACCATCACCTGACATTTACACAATAGTTTTGTCCTTGCCATGCAGACATATTATCTCTCTTCTTCTCTCTCTTCACCATTCTCTCAGTTTATCCTCAGCATGCTTGGGTCCATTCTTCAGTATTTCAGTCAGGGTTGATGCAGAGACGAGCGTATACATCATTCAAGACCAGCTCAGAGATGTATTGCCTCACTTTCTTAATAATGTCATTTGGGCCGAATCCTATTGACTGATTTCTCAGGATGCCGGGGCATGTGCTGAGGAAAGATAACCTTGCATTTCATGATTTAATGAAAGGGTTTTCCACCATAGGGTCGAGAACCTGTGTAGAGTCATCTGTGTAGAGGCAGAGGAGATGTGGACTAGCTTACATTTTTAGCCAACAAGGGTGTTGTGCAGCTGGTAGAGGTTGCCAGAGTGCAAAGGGAAATTAGGGAATTACTCTTGACTAGGGATGTAACAAGAGGCTCTACCCTTGATGCAATATGTTTCACTATACTGGGTTCACAATATAGCCTTTTGACAATTATGACAAATGTTACTTGTACTATTTCTTTTTAAAAATAAAATAATGTGTTTGTGATTATCATTTAAATTTCTAAATAATGAATGTTCTTTCATGTCTGAGGTAGGTACAAACTATTCAAAACAATTTGGACTTAAGCCCAATTTGGCTAGAAAACCCTCAACCCGGCAACTCTGTGTATTGGTGTCCACCAGGTGAGGTGGATAGCGTTGATTATTATCATCTTGTGGTGATCCTGACCATCAAGAGAGCACAGGTATGTTTTAAAATATGTCCTGTTTATGTGAGCATAGCAAAGTCATCCAACCTATTGTAATGCTGAAAGAATTAGTTCCCACTTTAATAAGCTTGTTGGAAGAAAGAAAAAGTTAAAAATCCCAAATTGCCATGTCAGTAATGTCTCTTAATCATTGTCTTGGGTCTGTTCAGGACCATCACCAACCTTTTTAGGATTGTAGTTCCAGAGGTGAAGCAAGTTGCATTGCAACATGGGACCAAATGACCTAAGTTCAAACACGGTTGTGTGTGTGTGTGTGTTCCTTACATTTAGATAAAACTCTCAGCATTCATAAATATTATTCCCTAGGTACCACATTCTCATCGAACAGCCAGTATGTCATGTTGGCCTCAAACCTAGGTGGCTCTTAAATGTTGGCTCTCAGGTTTAAATTACCACAGAAATCCAGATAATCAAAAGGTTTGACATCTTCTTTTTCTTGAAAAAAGACCCTTTCTAATGCATTTGAAACACAGAATTCAATACGAGTGCCTTCACACCATATCAGGTGCGTTAAACGTCCACGCTCCGGTTTGATTGAAAAGAAAAAGAAATGTAAACCGTTTGCAGGTGACGTTCTTAAAGAGTTTAATCTGCCATTTTATCCCTACAAGCTGAATTTCTATCCCGCATTAGCTCTCGTCACGTCATCGGCATCGCTCTACTCCTTCCATAAGCGTTCTATCGCTCGCCTGCACACCGGCATTAGCGCTTTATCTCATCTAGCTCAGCCACGGCTCAGTCCTCCGGGCGTCCCCGCTAAGAACGTGTTCCTTATCAGGCACGCTGCTCCTCGGCCCGTGATCAAAGACCCAATTAATGGAGCAGGAAAAAGGTGAAGCATTCGAATAATAAAGACAGCTGTTTTTCTCCATTCTGGAAAATCCATTCGTATTGTTATCAGGAGGGAACAGCTCCTCAGACCTGGGCTGATTTTAGTCCTTGTCTGCTCTGGATGAGTGATAAAAAGTGAGGACGTTACAGGCATCAGAAGTGAACGGCAGCAATTTCAGCAATTCCAACTCATCCCAAGTTCGATAAAATTATCTTAATTTCTATCTTTTTTATCTTTATTTTTAAATTACACAATTATTTTCTCATTTAAATAGAAAAGAAAAAAAGCAGTATGTACCTCTATCTGTTTGAGTAAAAGTACGAGGGTAATCACACTGAGCTTTATTTTTCATTTTGCCACGTGGAATTTAAATTCTAAAAATGTGTAATTATTTGTAAATGTTGTAAAATGTTTATTTTATTTCTTTCTAATTTGATGTATGTATTGTTACACATTGTTTTAAGGTCTGGAACAATTGGAACTTCCCCACTGTGGGACTAATAAAGAATTATTTTATAATCATAACAGTACTTCCACTAGGTCATATAGCATAACAAGATAACATTATTGTCTTGAGGTTTGGATATTTTGGGGTGTTTTTCCAGGATTGTCTCATCAAGATGGCTCGGTGCCTACTTGTTTAGGGCCAGCCCCAGGTGCTTTGCTTTGGGGGCGGTGAGAAAATCAAAGGGAGTACCTGCTACAGATTAGATTCAGATGGTCGCCTCTTAAATCGTAGGCCAATCAGCTTTCCTCTTGTGGAGTCCCCTGATAGAACAACTATCCACTGGCCATTTTCCTGGATATTGATGACCGCGTCAAAGCGACTAGTACGTATTTAATAATTCTGTGTGGGTACCGGGAGAGGGAAGCAGTGGGAACATCTGGTCAGACAATGTCCACCTTAAAATACTGGCCCTTTTCAGGGTGTTTTCTTAAGTTCCTAACATGATGTCGTGTACAACACACAGACACTGAAATTACTAATAATTGGAAATGTTATGAATTGCTTGAAAGATTATGAAATATAGTTGTTAAATGTCCGAGCTGTGGCTAAATGCACCATATAATTGCTACAATAAATGCCATATCAACTGGATCCTTTGGAGAAAAATACTGCTGAAGGCTGGATGTAATAACATTTCTCATATCAGGTGGAAAACAAAATGAAGCCACAATTTCAAACCAAGACCTTACGCCTTAATAGCTTTCTTTAAGGCAGAGCAATTCCACTTAATTAGCCAAGCGAGGCCATTACCGGAAGCAAACAAAAGCAGAGCGGTTTCAGCACATCCTTGCAGCTAAAGCTGTGCAGCCAGCATTCCTTCATTATCATCGGGTTAAAGGTTAAGTACAGTAAAATGAAAGGATGGTAAGACGGTTTATTGTCACACCTGGGTTTCTGTGCTTTAATGAATGTTCTTTAGGTTTTTATTCATTATTATTATCTGTTCTGTGTGAGGCGAAATTGAAATAGCAATTATAGTACACTATACTACTCAGGCAGCTCATTTGAAGGCCATTACATTATGGGTTTTGTCTTCTGTTATGTATTATTGGATTTAATGTGACAGTAAGGTGCTTCTAGTCTGCACATTGTACGTTGTTTTATATTGTTTCTTCCTAAGCATTGAGCTTTTTGTCCATTATTAATTGTACATTTGCATTTTTATTTGATAGTAAGTGGTAAAGTTAGATTTTGCTTTAAATGAAATTATAAAAAAATATATATAAAAGTCCCACTGTGGATCATGATCATCGTCTGCATTATTGATTTAGTTTTATGCTGAATGCCCTTCTTTATGTCCGGTTTCATCCCACAGTCCAAAGACATGCTACCAGATTGATTGGAGACACGGAATTGTCCCCGTCCAGGGTGTTACCTTATGCCATGTGCCCGATGAAGAGCTGGGATAGGCTCCAGCACCCTTCACAGACCCTAGTTAGGTTAAGGGGTTAAAAACAATGAACTGAACTGAACCCTTCTTGACGGAACCTTCTTATTTACCTGAGACTGGCCCTTCACTGCGCTGGTTTTGCCAACTAGTAGTAACGATAAATATTAAACCAGGGACTTCAGGCGCTTTTGTACTAGAGGAAAACCCTGCTGCATCACCTAGATATTTGCTTAAAATTAAATATTCAGGAGTAAAAAATTATGTAATTAAACAGAAATAATTGTGAATAGTTCAATAGTGAATGTTCCTAGTGCTTCACGCAAAGTTTCAAGTGTGTTGCATCACATCCTGTCACAATAGTTGATAGAGGGGATCATTTCATTACACCAAAAGGCCAACGGGTGTACAAATATTTCCAAAACCTTAGACTTTTCTAGACACACCACTGGGAGTACCGTCAGGAAATTCCAAACTTATAGTGCTTCAGCAAATCTGCCTGGATGTGGAAAAAAACAAAATTACAAAAACACTCCTGGAACAAAAGTGACAAGCATCACAAGATCACTTCTCAACCTAGGACTTCATGACACCAGACACAATTGATCAAGAAGCACAGAAGGAGTGAATTTGGAAAGGAATTTGGACATAATTCTAAGAAACACTTCAATCATGTGACAAATGAAAACTGGAACTGTTTGCTCACATAGATCAGCACTTTGTCTGGCACAAGGCTTATGTTCAAAATAATACTTTAAGAGGTCGGTCTATGCAGCCAGTCACCAGCAGGGGGAGAAAAAGAGATCTGCTGAGAGCAGACCTCAGAACTCAGTTTCCCAGAAGCCCAGGCACTAATTAAGCCTGATCAGGCTAATCAGACACACCTGCTGGGCTCTGCATAAAAAGCCACTCAGGCCTGCATTCAGTGCTGCATCTTTGTAGAGAGGCAGACGGTATGGTATTAACAACGGTGGGTATATGTATTAAAGAAAAATAGAAACATATACATGAGTAACTTTAAAGGAAGAGAATATAAGAAAGCAAAGAAGGAAGAAACAAAGTGATTGTAAGAATATAAAAGATAATTCAAATAAAAGAAACAGCCTCCCTGAAGTTAGAGTTAAAATTAAGGAAATTGATCAGTTAATAAATGGTGGACTGAGCTTAAAGGGTTCAGCTCACTTTAAGTTTTTAGTAGTTCTAAAAGATTACTTTATTTAAATTCATAAAAATCTTCTCCTCTGTTTGAACACGCTAGTTTTGGCGTTTCCTTTGTTGACCTTCCCGCCTTTTTTTGACCCGCCATCTTGGGTGGATTTGCCCGCAATTAATAAAGGTTGCCAGTTCAAATCCAGCCCCCACACCATAAAACATCCAAGCACATTCCATCAGCATTTTCCTGGTCAAAGCAATAACACCTTCAATCACCATTAATAAACCCTGAGCTCTGCTCTTGGGTCCACCACTCCTCCATCCCGTAACAATCCTTCTTAAACTGCTTTGGTATATTTTGTAAATCCATGATGTCCATCACATTCTCAATAACATGACTGCATGTTTCTGAACTGTGGGCGGAAACCAGAGCTCCCAGACCAGATTCACTCAGATGACCTGCAAACTCCATACAGAAAGGACCCGGACAGTCCCAATTGAGGATTGAACCAATGACCTCCTTGATGTAAACCTACTTAGCCACCGTACCACCTAAATTGTGACTATTAATGACTGACTTGTAAAGGTTACTGAAGTGATTGTTTGTGCCAAACATGTCAAAGGGAAAGTGGGAGTTGGGTGCCTAAAAATTTGGCTGAGGAGCACATCAATGGATCTTTAAATGGAATTAAAAATACAGACAGATGCAGGTATTAACATATTTATTACACAGTAAAGAGTACGACAATATCAGAATCATACTGCAAAGATTCACAGACTGACAAACCATTGATTATAGCCCCCCAAAATAAGCATCTAAACAAAAGAAACGATAAACAAGAACCCACAGGTGTAACATAGTAGATGCCAAAGCCCAAGATTGTACTGACCGAGTGTGACGGAAAGAGCACACCGCCAGTGTCAGTCTACCATTAACCTGTGGTTCATGTTTCAAATAAGTATTGCACAACAACCTTCATTTATTTAAGCTTTATCTTTTCACAACAAAAAAACGTCCATTTCTTTGCACCCAAACCAGACCCTACCTGTACCAACCCCCGTCATCAAATCCGCCTGTTTCCTCTGTATCTGTGACCCAAGTCTGTTCACTTCATAAATTGTAAAAAAAAATGCATGTACATACACCTTCCTCAATCCGGCATGCACAAAAAATAACAAATAAAAGGGAATTAAATCACCAGCCTTTTAATTCACACGTCTTATGTTTCGTTTGAGTCTTGAACCTGAATCTAGAGGACATTGATAAGTGACCTAGAACTCTTAAACACGCAATCAGGAAGAAAAAGAAGGAAAGGGGATAAAGGGGATAGATGTGGAGTGTCACAATTCTCACTTGATTAACAAATGGAGTCAAAGCTAAAAACATGAATCTTTTCTATTCACAGGTGTGATCTGTGTAACAAGAATAATAACAAAAGTTAATTTTGCCAGCTTTTCTTTTCATTAGGTTTCGTTTCTTATGAGGTCTGCATTGTTACCAAGTAGTGATATGGTTTTGCAGCTGTATGAGCTTTTAACTTTGGATTTTTTTTAGTCCTGTTCTCACCTGCCCATTTGGTTCGACTCGACCAGTGTCTGCTCGGTGACTGGTGCTCGTAACATGCCGTCAGAGGTAGAGAGTTTTCTTTTTTCTTTTCCACAGCGGAGAAAAAGAAAGTCATAGCAAAACAGAAGTCAAAGAGCTTCCTGGGGTGTTCCGTCACACTTGTACAGTGCTGCTGCTGTTTTACCCAGATGTGCACTGATTACATCGACTGAGATGAAACTATGCATTTATGCAGACAGCGCACTAATATTCTTATCAGTTTGGGTTTATTCTTGACTGTTGAATAATGAAAGTATAGGAATGTTAAGGTCCACAGATTCAAGAGCTGGATGCTCTCCTTAACAGACGCTTAGCAAATTTTGTTCCAGCATGTTTATTTCATTAAGGTTAGACCAGTGGTCCCAAGCCACCGGGCCACAAACCTTTACAAGTGAATCATTTATTACTCTTAATAATTAGAACTCGCTATGAAAGGAATGAAATTTCAACACTTCATGTTGTTGTCTCATGTCACCACTAGGTGGGAGCAGTGTGTCATTGAGTTAAATCCTATTTTCAATAAACTCTGAAATAAATGCACAGTCTTATTTTCTCACCGATGACTCTTTATGTCTGTAATTTGGCCATTAGGTGCAGAACTTGAAGGTGAATCAGGGTTGGTTTCCCTTTCTATGGCTTCTGAGGAGAGATCCTTGAGTGTAGATGTGATCTGTTTGAATCCGCTGCTTGAATGCAATCCCACCCAGTAACACCCGCTGAATCCAATCATCAGTACACACTTACAAACAAGTTCTTGACACACACTGAAATGGTCAGTGTAAGTCAACAGAGAT
>JAYDZF010000013.1:3192983-3206143 GCA_034509105.1 Microcambeva barbata
ACACAGCCCTGTTCTGCAAGTGTACTGTGTTATACTGAGGGTGGAACGACATGAAAAATTCAGGACGTGTTAATCATTGGTCTCGCTGTGACCGTCCGACTGCTTCCCATTTTACCCTTTTTAAAGGAGAACTCACACCAAAGCGATGTTCTGATCTTACAATAAGTGTGTTAGACATCCCATTATGAAAGCATGGGCATCATTACAGGTAAAAGCCTTCCCACTTATTTTGTAGACAGAAACGTCTCTTTTCTTTTCTCTTTAAAAATGTGCACCCATTGAATCGAAAGAGCATGTGTGGGCTTAGGCTGAAGAAATTTAGCTAGAAGCAAACAACATACTTTTATTCTAATCAATTTTATACACCCATTAGTGGACGTGTCTGAAATTTGAAAACTGATTTCGACAAAGGCTATTTAGTGTCACAAATATTCATGTTGATAACCTTAACATGGAATTTATATATATATAAAAATATATGGGTTTGGTATTAATCAAACAATTAATAGTCTCTAATTAACCTGGCTGCATGTTTTGGACTTTGGGACGAAAGCGGAGCTCCAGGGGGAAAACCAAGACACACTGGGGGAACATGCAAACTCCACACGGAAAGAATCAATAATTATAAATTGTTATTATATTATTATAGCTACCAGACCAACTGCATTTTAAGAACTTGTCGAGTGTGTTTGTCCCCTATCACCACTGGACAAAAATTGCTCAGGATTAAGACTTATTCTCAATTCTATAGTTACCCCCGCCATAGAAGATCTTGAAAATGGTCTGCTGAATTAACCACTAATTAACAAAATACATTGTTTTTAAACGGATGGTGATTCATTTAAACAGAGAGAAAATACAAATCTGTAAACACACACACTAATGTACCTCCATGATACTGATGTAGTAGGAGAAGGGTGTAACTCTTAATCCTTTAACCATAATGTCAGAGAGATGGTATGGGTAGAGCATGAGGTGCTCTCGGCTGTACTTCAGCAGCTCCTCGTAATACCTCCGCTCGTCCTTTTTCACATGTCTGACTGTAAAGGCAAAGTGATATCTTTTAAAAATAAAGTATGGACTATATTTAGAACAACTTTAGCCAAATTAATCTCCAGGAAATGATAGGAAATATGAGATCACATTCTTAAATAAAAATTTTTTTAAATGAAATAGTAACCAAACTATCGACCACATTTAATGCACCATAAAAAGTGTTGCCACTGTGTCACAGTATCATGTTTTTTTTCCAATTGTATTTGCACATGTTAGAGCATCTGGTCCATTTTAGCAGTCAATGTGTCTTCCACTGCTAAGGGATCCCGGACTGAAGTCAAGGTGGGTACACCGAACCGCCTCCTCGGACCCACAGCAGCCCTTAGTGGAACTGAGTTTTCCAATCAGGGTCCTTACACAGTTCTCTGAAGACCCTACTCACATAGTCCAGTCATCCCGCCCTAACAGAAGCATGTCTGCTGCGGGCACAGCTAACAAAGCCGCAAGATAACACCCAGCCAAATGGTTTCAATGTCAAGTATCCCTGCTGGAATAACCCGCTGCACTCCCTGGGCACCTCATTACTAAATGAAAGACTCTATATCGAGATCTCAATCTGTCAATTGACTGTCACAGCAAACCTGTTTTGGCGGTTTTCAGATAAGCACCTGTAGAAATTTCCACTCCAAAAAAAAGGCCATAGCAGTTTTAATGAATGACTGTAACGACACTGATGAGCCTTATTTACAAACCAGCACAGTTTCTCATTCTTACCCAGGTTATTGCGAAATCGTAGCTGGTTACAAATGCTGTATAGTAAGACCTGCTTGTCATACTCTCGCTGTGAGTTTCCAAGACTCTGTAAACAAGAACAAACATTAGAAGCCAAAGACATTACAGTATTCTGATCGAAGCATCTTAAGACATTTGAATCGTTTCAGGATCTCAACAATAAAGTGTACGCTCAGTCCTGTGTGAATAATCCAGCTCAGTTTGATGATTTCCTGTCAGTAAGCCGCTAAATCTTCTCCTGCTTTAATGAGCAGAATCACAGAGGATCCCACACCGTGCCGAACTCTACGGTCGCTCAGCTCTGCTCCAGGCCCACATTGACATTAAATCCTATTCTGGACCTTTTCCAACTGGTAAAACCGTTGCTACAGAGCGAGCAAGCCAGACGTCTCACAGATCAACTATTTTACAAGAGGGACAAACTAGAGTCAAACCACCTTTTCTATTTGCTGGTGGGTTGGAAAAAACCAGAGAACACAGAGTAATCCCAAAGCGAACACTCCTGAGGTTAGGTTTGGACGCATGTTCCACGGCCACTGGCTGTGTGTGGAAGTCACACTAGCTGCCGTGCCTCTGCTGACCTAATTTGTTTTCAACAATTGTTCAGTTACAGGGTTCAGTATTCAATTCGACCTCCCAAGTAATCTGCCAACCACGGTCCGTGCATCCAATCAGATACGACAGATTTAGACAAACTTTATTGCAATTCAGTATACACCGTACACAGAACAAAATTTCGTTGCAGTTGGTTCACATAGAATTTAAAAAGTGGGTGAAAAAGCATCGATATATAGAGTAGCACGGAATTAAGATAAAAAATATAGGAAATTGACAGCAGCACAGATTTAAACTGAAAAGTATTTGATACAAGAGGCAGCACGGAATTTTAAAAAAATTAAATAACAGCAGGAATTACATGGTATATAGTAGAAGCAATTGAAATATAAAGAACTACCTGACACGTCAACCCCTTAACCTTTCATTGACATACTTGGAGATCTTGGAATTTGTTTCACATCTTTTTCATACTCAACCGGTTTAGTGCGTCCTCGTGCCACATAAATAGTGAATAAGTAATATGTGAAGAAAGGATTTGGGACTGTGATCAGTCAGAATAACTAGAGCTTTGGCATGGATCCTCAGCCTTTTTATTATCTCAGTCGCAACTACAAACAAAGAGGCCGAGACAAAGCACATTACTGTGTGGGTCAAGACTGTACTGTTCATCTACTCTGCTTTAGAAATGTGCACACTTGACAGGAACATGAAACACCATTGAACCATAAATTAAAAGCTATTTAATGCCTCTTTGATATATAATCAATATGGCCAGCCAAGAGTTTTATACTTGCCTCAAAGCAATAAACCGTGCAGTACACCTGCTTGGAAACATCTTCACTTAGAAGTCAAGTATTCCTTTCATTTCATTTGTCCCCCACATACACATAGGGGTTTTGGTATGAAAATGCTGCACTTACTTTTGATCATCTGTGATATGATAGGAACAAAATCTATCTAATGTACTTGTCAAAAAGACAGCACTGTCGCCTCACAGCAAGAAGGTCCTGGGTTCTATCCCCAGGTAGGGCCTTTCAAGTCCGGGAGCTCCGGTTTTCTCCCACAGCCCCCACAAAAATGCAGTAAGGTTTATTGAAGATAAAACAAAATGTATGAGTGTAACTAAGGTGTAAAGCAAATAAATAAACAATAAAGATCAACAACGACTTGGAATAAGATATTAGGAGATGCAGCTTTGTAGTTAAGGCACAGGACTAGTAATCAGACGGTCACTGGTTCAAGCCCGACCACTGCCAGGTTGCCTCTATTGGGCCCCTGAGAAAGGCCTCAATTGTTATGACTGTATACTGCAACTGTGATGTACGTGGCTTGGGATAACGGCGTCTGATCAATGTTAAAAATGCAAATCTACATATTATTAAATGAGCTGAATGGGCAAGCACATGTTTAGTATAAACCAAAAGAACAGTTAAGGTCTGAATGCTAAACCCTGACGGTGAATTATATAGACAATGTTTGCAAGACTGTGAGCTGAGTGCAATAGTACACTTTAAGCATTTTAAGAGTTTTAATGGTGATGTTTGTTTAATCTACAGGTTAACCAGATCTGGATTCTTACTGCACCCTGCAGTGCAATGGAGTGTGATGAATGGATGCATGATGAGAATTACTAGACATGGTCATTAATTTCAAAGAAGCTGATTCTCAGGAGACCGGCGCTGATGTTTATTAATAATGACAGATGTAAGAAATGAACAGATGCGTGGTTACCTGCTTGACATTGGCCGGCAGTTTGTTCCACGGGTAATTTTGCCTGATGTGAAATTCCACGTCCGTGTTCATCGCTGTAGCCGAGCGCTTAGCAACGGGCTAACGGGTAAGTCTGGTCCGACTGTACCCTCCCGGTACCACTGCACCAACCGGACCTATAAAGATCTGCCACGGTATTTGTTTTTAATTGATTTCTCCGTGGCATCGGGGAACCCACTTCCTTGTTGTATTTTTGAGCAACACCTTTCGTCACACTGCTGACTAGTTCCGTCATTTCCTCCAAACGCATTACGAAGCTAGAGGGAGGAAAAAGCCTTGGCTTTGTTACAAATGCACACCAGAAGTATAAATTGTGCACTACCCATTACGCTAAGGTTATTGTCTCAAACCCTATAAAGTGCACTTCTGTAGTGCATATGTAGCTGTTCAGAATCGAGCCGTTGTGTTTGTTTGAATTAGCGCCTGACTAGACTGACGTTCACTGAATGATACAGAGCGTCAGCATCGTAATATTATCAAGTTAATTACTTTACGAACGTGTGCTTATAGTCACGAAATTTGGTTTACTGAATAAAGTAATGTATGAGGTTGAAATGCCATGAAATACTTAATCTTTACACTGTTTTCTGTATATTGTGTGGTTACGCTCAAAAGGCTGCTTGCAAAGAATATGTCCCACAAAAGCTTAAACGTTTGACATTTAAAAAATGCTTTTTGAAAGGACCTCTCGGCTGCTTCATTAGGGGTCGCTATACCACATCGTGATAATGATTTGGCATAGTTTTTACGCCAGATGCCCTTTCTGACACAATGATACAAAAGAGTATTATCTTTATTTTTACTACACACGGGTGCAATGACATTTCGAATGGCATCTCTCCAGGAGAATAGCAGCAGTGTAGAAAAGGACAGTAGTATTTAAATCACTGCATGTTTTTGGACTGTGGGGGGGGAAACTGGAGCTCCTGGAGTAAACCTACATGCGCCGGAAGAACATGCAATTGTACACAGAAAGGGCCCGGACCCAGTCCCGAATGTTCTTGCTCTGATGCAACAGTGCTACCCACTGAGCCGTCATGCCTCACCTTTTTGTTTGGACTTTAACCCCCTCTTGTTTGCAGGCTGTAGCTTGTTCTGTGTTATCTACATATTTCAGGTTTATTGAATTCTGTTCTTTCATTTTGCCTCTCAAAATATCTAATTTACTTGTCATTGTAAATCCTGTATCATTGATTTACTTATCATGTGTTTTAGATAATTATTTGAAATGTTGTTTCTCTTCTGTTACAAAATGACACTCAAAATAAGCTAAATAGCTCACAAGTAAACTAATAATTTCCCCTTTTCTATTAAACTTAATAGAACATTCATTAGGGTTTATATTTGGACATTATTCTTTACTTGACGGTGATTATCTTAGTCCCCTATTTGACACTAGGCCCTGGGCAGTTGCCTGGTTTGTCTGACCTTCAC
Source organism: Microcambeva barbata (assembly GCA_034509105.1). Classification (NCBI taxonomy): domain Eukaryota; kingdom Metazoa; phylum Chordata; class Actinopteri; order Siluriformes; family Trichomycteridae; genus Microcambeva; species Microcambeva barbata. Next base: position 3,198,534 of record JAYDZF010000013.1, read on the forward strand.
TCTGAACACAAAGCAACATTAGTGAGACTCTTATTTTACCAAGTGGAGTTCTGTGTGTAAAGGAGGAGCGCATTCATTATATTACACACACCTCAAACTCAATGATGTTTAATCTGTCTACAAATTTCTGTTCATCTTCTTCGGAGCTAAACCAAAATGACAGTAACTCATCATGTCTCTTGGTCAAACGACTGGAGTTCATTTATCTTCTTTGAAATGTATGATCTTTGGTAAGGTCCTGGGTTTGATCCGCATGTGAGGCGGTCCGGGTCCTTTCTGTGTGGAGTTTGCATGTTCCCTTGTGTCTAAGTGGGTTTATTCCGGGTGCTCTGGTTTCTTTCCACAGTCGTAAAACATGAAACTGATTTGAGAATCAAACAAAGAAACATAATCGTTGTTGCCGTTCTATTAATGTATAAAATATGTTTGATCAAAAGGCTGTAAATATTTTATTTGAAGGTTGCATTTTGAAAATCTTATTAATGTTATTAAAACCATGAAATTTTATACATCGATACAAAATACATACTTACTTTATTTACCTACATTTGTCATTAATTCAAAGTGTATTCTTGTATTAACACTGCTTGATTATTTGTACAAATCACTTTGAAGCTGTATACAAGATTTTGAATGCCTCTGCCTAAAGTGATGAGTAGCAGGTGACAAAGCGCTATGGTCCAATCTGACGCAAGTCAAACTAACAAGGCCTGTGTACAGCTGTCCACCCCGCTCACCACAGCCATCAGCAGATTTCTATATTTACCAGCTTCCTGGGTTACACGAGACCACCAATAGGCGTTCACAAACTCCTGACCCTTGTTTTCTGTTCCTTGGGCTGAGCTAAACTGCCCATCCTTGTCATAGTAAACATATAACACACATATTACATGGATAACCACTGTGAGAACAAACAAGGAGGGGGTCAAAGGCACAGATGACTAAAGCTTACAAAACTATTCTGGGAACCCGGAATGTACGCAACAGCCTCATGGCACGATCCCTCAATGAAGCTTACTCAGTGTGCACATCTGCCTGCCCTTAGCTTTATTTGCTCAGAGTGACAGTCAGAGGAAATGTTTTTTGCTTGAATGAGGGTGAACTGTCATTGATTTTGACCAGACTTTGGAATTTTGGTTGAGGCCAGACAGTGTGAGGTAAGTTATTTTTAACTTATTTTGAATTTAGGTTTACTTATGGTCACAAGTATGAACATTATGGGGCTTTAGTTAATATAAGAAACCAACATTGTGTTAACCAACAGCTCTGTAAGTTAGTAGATATAATCTAAATGTGAGAGTAAGTGGATACATTATTGTAATGGGAACTTATTTAAACTTTAATGTTTACAGTAAAGGGCAGCAATTACATACAAAATCACTAATTTACATTCTATTTGTAAAGGCAGTCTTGGATTTTAATGGCAGGTTTATCTGTGTCTAAAAGATTGGAACGCATTTTTTCACATTGATGTTTAGTAAAATGCTTTCTGTGGAGCTAAAATATACATAAAACGCACACACAACATGGTTTTGCGTTTGAAAAAAAGTAACAATGATCAGGAATCACCTAAAATAGTTCTGGCATGAATTAAGAGCTGTTGAAACGCATGACACTGTCCAAAGCAAAGCACATCATCATTAGTTTGGAGGAAGCCAAATAAGAAAGAAAGTCCCTGCTTCTGTTATTTATTTGTCAATGTGATCAACCCCCCCAAAAAGCTTACACTTACATGTAGAGAGATGTATAAGAACATTTTTTTAATGTGATTTGGACTTTCTATTAAGTTTCTTTGATAGGCTTGGGTATACCATAGGTCACCCTTTCGTCACACCCTGAGTAATGGTGGTACAGAATACCCTACGACGATTAACTTCCTAAAATAACAGTCAGCATGGCCTGTGTGATAAAGGGGAATTAAAATCGGTAGCTGTCTCTGGGGCAATTGCACATCTCAGTGCCAATAATAGCTTTACAAAATACCATGGTCCAAACAGCATGCCTGTCAAGGACAAACTCAGTGTGATATTTAACGCAGCTGAAATGCTTATCTGTCCAGATTGTTTTTTTTCTAGGTACACATAATAAATAATAATAATACATTTTGATTTATTTTTTATTTGTCTTTCTAATTACAGAATGGCCTGCTCATCCCTTGAGGTTTTTCCCTTTAAAGACCTGGACCTCCCGGCCCAACTTTTATGCCAGCTGAACTGCCTCAGACATGAGCGGATCTTCACAGATGTGCTCCTCTGCACCGAGGACCGGGAGATCTCTTGCCACAGGAACGTCCTAGTCTCCAGCAGCCCTTACTTCCGTGCCATGTTCTGCAGCACCTTCCTGGAGAGCAACCAAGCCAGGGTGGACCTAAAGGGCATTAGCTCGGATATCTTGGGGGGAATCGTCGATTACATCTACACTGGAACGATCAATATAAGCATGGACATAGTGCTGCCTCTGATGCAGGCAGCTTCAATGCTGCAGTATCCCAGACTTTTCGAGGCTTGCTCGGTCTTCTTGCAGGGGCAGCTGAACCCAGAAAACTGCCTGAGCATGATCAGACTCTCAGAGATCCTGCACTGTGACAGTCTGAAAGACAGAGCCAAAGAGATGGCAGTGCGTTGTTTTTCAGACGTGGCTGCCTCAGAGGACTTTTGCGAACTCTCGCTGCCCGAGCTTATTTGCTACCTGGAGGATGACAGACTTTGCGCAGAAGAAGAGCAGGTTTTCGAAACGCTCCTAGCCTGGATCCATCATGACCCATTCTCCAGACGTGGTGCCATTCATGACCTATTCAAGAAGGTGCGATTGAGATATATTCACCCCACGTATCTCTTTCAGTTCATCGCCAACGACCCACTTGTCCAATCCTCCACACTGTGCACTGAAATCATCGAGTCTGTGCGCCGACTTATGTTTTCAGTTAGCGCCAAATGCACGCGTGAACTGAAGCCCCTCTGGACTACCCCTCGGCGGTACACCTGCCGAGAGACTTTAGTGGTCGTCGGGGGGCGCAAGAACAACGAGCAGACGTCTCGGGAGGCATTGCTTTACGATGAGCGCACCCAACGCTGGCAGTGGCTAGCCAAACTGCCCCTCCGCTTGTACAAGGCGGCTTACGTCTGCATACACAGCATCCTGTACGTAGTGGGAGGACTGAGTCTTTGTCTGGCTTCAGGAGACAGCGCAGTCAGTGCCACAGTTTACACTCTCTCATTAAAGACCAACCAATGGAGGACTGCTGAACCCATGCTCGAGCCGAGGTACGCGCATCAGTGTGTCTCTTACCTGCATTTTATTTTTGCTCTGGGAGGCATAGGGGCTGACAAGCAAATCTCAAACACAGTGGAACGCTACAACAGCATGTTTAATCAATGGGAGCCTATGGCCCCAATGCCGAAAGCAGCCCTTCATCCTGCGGTGACTGCTAATGACCAGAAGATCTACGTATTTGGAGGGGAGGATTCAATGCAGAATCCAGTAAGATTAATACAGGTAACTTGTCTTGTAGGTGTTTTAAGGTTTTCCTCAGGTGAACTTTGGTCCAATTTCGAGTAACAACTAATCTTATCCAAGGTTTATCACATCCCACGGAACCAGTGGTCTAGGCTGGAGACCAGGACTGTGAAGAACGTCTGTGCACCTGCTGCTCTGATAGAAGACAAGATTTACATAATTGGAGGTATAATCTTGAAAAAATAATTCTTCTCCATCATTCTGTATCATGCACTAAACACATTTCAAAGTTTGTTCATTTTTTGTGGACTATAGGGTACACAAGAAGGGTGATAGCGTACGACACCAAAGCCAACAAGTTTTTCAAATGTGAGAACATGAGGGAGAGGAGAATGCACCACTCGGCTACCGTAATCAACAACAAGCTTTACGTAACAGGGGGGCGATTCCTGAACAGCCATGACACCATAGAGGACTCGGACTGTTTTGAATGCTATGACCCGAAGACCGATGTGTGGACTTCAAAAGGAACTTTACCGTACAAGCTGTTTGACCACGGCTCTCTGGCCCTAGTATGTGTGTCCAACCGGCCCAATCCACCTTGACCCATGAAGTAGGACCGAAGTTCTGCTGGAAAATTTGGTTTCCTTCCGAAAGGAATTTTTTTCCTTAATACATGTTTGGGGCCACACGTCAACTAAAGCTTGCTGGGCATCTTTGTCTTCTAGTGAAACTTAAATCAAAGACGATTTAATCAGATGAGTGGAAGTATTCATTCTGGAAGACCAGGAGAGAATTTAGTGGATGAGCCAAAGGGAAATGATTTTACCTCACAGATTTAACATTGCTTATTTAAGCACAGTGAAACCTTAAATTAGATTTGAACCATGAACCTGTCATTGTAGACAGAAGTTATACACAAAAAATGTAAATTTAATTTAAGAAACTTTGCAAAACACACATTCCTTCAGAAACAAATGGGAAACTGTCATAATGTCAAGTACTGTATGGTTGATGTTTATTAGTCTCTAGTCTCCAGACTGCTGTCCTGGATTTAGTATGTGTTCAGTTGACCACGTTTTACTTAGAAAACATCTCTAACATACACATTTTGGACAAAGACTGTTTAGTGTAAATCCTGCCAATCTTCAGGTTATTTTAAACAAACTATCAACGTACATCAAACCTTTAAAAACTGAGAAGCATACAATATTTTACTATAAAACGTGCTGTGTCTACTGAGCTGACAATCCGGAAGAATCTAGACAGAAATTTTATAGTGTGCTCAATATGAAGGTCACAAGTTTCCACTGTTGGGCCCTTGAGCAAAACCTTTACCCTTGAATGGTGGGACATTGCCGCATAGTGGTTAAGGTTAAGTGGTTAATATTCAAAAGGTTGTGGGTTCAAGTCTCATTACTGCCAATTTGCTGCTGTTGGGGCCTCAAGCAAGACCCTCAACCCTTAATTGCCGAGAAAATATATGGCCAAAGTACTAAGCGTCTGCTAAATGCTTAAAAATGTAATGTAAACCGTTTTCTGTCTATTCAGGCACAATTAGATTGTTCTGGATTAAAGCATCCTCTACCTAATGTAAATGTATCAAGATGTACAAGTGGCACAAAAATGTTTTGCAGAGATCCTGAAATTTATTATTATCCATTAAAAAAGTCTGATCCATATTTTACATGCACAAAGTTCATCTTATACAGAGAGCAGACACAGCTGAAAAAACAAGAGAACTAGCAAACTGAATGCTGGGTGTCAGGTTTAAGTCGTGTGTTAATGAAATGATCACATCTTTCATGCCTAATGAAATAGCTTCACACAGATCTGGAATGTCACGTGGTACTTGTTACTGACAGAAAATAAACTTAATAAAAAAGTATTAAATTAGAACACAACAACAAATTTGCATCTGCTATTATGTGAAAGTGCACTGCAAAACTATTAGTTATATGTACCAACAGAACCATAAACATGTATAGTAAGATATGATAATAGATACGATCGATGTGTTGGGTGTCTATCCACTATTGCATCATCACAGCTGATATTTATTACCTACAGCAGGTCCAAAACACATACAGTTCAGATTGTGGTGTCAATTTGGCACAAGCGAGCTATTTAAAAAAAAAAACTTACAAAGAGTTCATAGAAAAATGTTAGGAAGGAAGTTGAGGCTGGAGATATTTCTCACAATTTACACAAGTTTACTCAAGTCTTAAATACTGCCATACCACCAAGTAAAATAGATCTATATGTATCGAAACAATCTTTATCAAAACAGCAGTTTGAGCAAAATAAATGCTTTTGCTCGGAGGTAATCCTTATTAGGTAATTTCTATGGTTTTTTTCTTTGAAAAGTCTTATTCATGTTAAATTAAAGCGTTCGCTTGCTTGCAATCATGCGATCAGTATGGCACCACAGAAGTAGCGTCCAGGATTTGAGTTTGCATGTTCTCCCCGTGTGGGTTTTCTCCGGGAGGTCCGATTTCCTCACAGTCAGAAACATGCAGTCCGGGCAATTGGGACTCGAATGTGCCTATTAGGTAAATGAGAAGCGGTTTAGAAAATGATTTGTATAATCAGAACACTGGTCTACCACCAGATGGCACCAAACTTCACACTAGTGACTCGTGACCGGAACACGAAGCTAATTAATGTGTATTACGTATTATATTTATATTATAAATTATATTATATCATTTTACCTGAATTAAGATTAATCAGACTTGTTTTAGAAATGTATTGTTCTATCTGTATGATTTTCAGAGCGCTGGAATTCTGGATACTGTCCACCAAAGCAGTAGCATTTAGCCTGTATAATTGCTGCTATACATTGAGAGATGTTTTGGACTGGTGTCATGATTAAGTCATAACTAAACTTGACAGAAAACTAAATAAATCAATCCCAAAAAATATTATGTTCAACGTCATTGTGAAGCGGGTCAAATGAAAGAAGATACACGTTTAATCATCTAGCTAGAACATTTGATGAGGTTTAGATTGAAGATCAGTAAGCTAATCATTTAGAAGTCAGGATTTGTGTTTCAAAATGTGCTTTTAAACATACTGGCGATGATTTAGCTTTTTAAGACTGTGTGGGAATAGTGTTTAATTTACTTCAAAGTACTTATTTGGCTAAATTAATCGTTTGATCAGTTGTGGCGATTCCACATAAACATTGGCCTCCATCGTATCCAGCCTTTGTTGTAAGGATTGATTTCTTCCTTCTTATTTCTTCCTGAGTTGAGAAACTGAAAATTAACACACATGGGCTGATCCTTCAGCTTACTACGTACATACTATCGTATGGTTCTCAGTGTTAATAAATAATACATTCATTTGTACATACCATTTGGTAACGTTCTTCCCGGTTGTACCTTTGAAACACCTTGTGTCAGTTATTCATTAGTAAAACATGCACATCTGGAATATTAAAATGCTGGTAAAATGCTGGGCTATTAAGGCCCTGAAGGCGTTACATCACATTTCCCTTTTTCCTGAGAAAGGAAGACAAGGCTGCATTTAATAACGTAGGACAGAAAAAAAGGTAAAGTTATTTCCTGCTGCATTAAACCCTTAACTGAGAGATTTTTCTCTCATTTAGACATTTTGGATCTTCTATACTGCAGGTTCAAAGCTCATAGAGCTAGAATCTTCAGGCAGGGATGGAAAAATACCCTTCCTTGGAGCTGGAGGTTGGCCTTGTTTTTGGCCCATTGTTCAATAAAAAATGGAAAAAAACAGACGTTGGACGTTACAGCATTTTTTTGGCCGTGCATTCATATGCAAGAGCCATGATAACACCTGGTGGTCATCAGCTCAGACTCCTAGATGAAACCAGGATAAACTTGACCAGCTTGATCTCAACTGTCAAGCTGGTACAGCTGCCAAAGAGTCAGCGTTTCCTTCTATATCTCCTTAATAGTCCGTTCGGAGGGTCTGTAATCTCTGGCTCTGTAGAAGGACTGTGTTTTCCGCTTCAGACGGGACCGGGAGTTAGCCATGGATAAGCTGCGTTTGCTGGAGCAGATGATGTCGGTGATGAACTTCTGGCAGTCAGTGCATACATCCATGGTGCTCCAGCCTTCTGTCAGCTCCTTCGGAAACTCCAGTTCTCCATCTTTGGAGGGTCTTTGCTCACCTTT
>JAYDZF010000013.1:3698437-3713952 GCA_034509105.1 Microcambeva barbata
TTTACCCAGGGTTCTCTTCCTGACACAACCCTCCCTGTTTATCCGGGCTTAGGATCGATCCAGTTTATACATCCTTGTAGCTAGGTACCTATAGGATGATTTAGTAACTCCAATTAACCTGACAGCATGTTTTGTATCAACTTGTTGTACTGTGGGAGGAAACCAGAGCTCCCAGAGGAAACCCAAACAGACCCAGGGACAACATTCAATTCCAAACATATCAAACCCAGGACTTCTTGCTGTGAGGCAACAGTGCTACCCACCACACTTGCAAAAGGTAATGCGTGCTGATAAGAAAAAATCTGATTGTTTTTAAAAGAACACCCAAATTCTAACTGGAATGTTATTAGGAGATGACAGTGGGATAAAATTACCTCAACGGAGAATGTAAAGACTACATTGAAACAATGTCTCATTACTGCCAGTTGGCTTGCACCAGTGTATTAAAACTTAATGTTTGTGATCAGTACAGATATCCACTGGTGGCTTTATTCATATAAAATTCTTACAACACATATTCCGTTAGTGTTTCTATGAATTTTGCATGAAATTGGGTGATTTTGAATACGACCTAGAACCTCGTTATTGTATTTTAATCTTTTTTTAAAGGATTGTAGTTTAAGAGTCACTAGTTACCAGTGTGTGCTGAGTAGCAATAGAAGAAAAATAAGCCAATTCAAATAAAGTCTGGAAAGTCTGAAGTGTGTATAGTTTATTACAACAGTAAAATATTTTAGTTGTTCATTAAAGACCAATTGTTTTGTTGTTTGTTCTAACAAAATGCCCAAGTCAAACATTTATTGGTCTTACCCTACATGAAACAGCCCCAGTGCACATATTTAGCCAAGTTTACAATAGCAAATAGTACCTCAGTGCATTCAATGGCAGCAAGGCACACAGAAACATCCTGGACTAGGTTACAGTCCATCACATGGCAGACCCACACACACACCCACACACATTCAACAGGGCAAGTTTGTGTTTTTGAAACCAGAGCTCCCAGAGCAAACCCACACTGACATGGGGAGAACACTCCACACAGGAAATGACCAGGACCACAGACCTTACAATACATTGAATAATAGAAAAAAATAAAAGCAAAAATAATGCCAAAAAAGCACAGCCAACCGTAATGGTTAAATTTTAACTTAGAACACTCTCTGTATCCACAGAATTGGTCAAGTAGTGTTATGTGTGGTTGCACAAGTCACATTAAGATCTTACAGCAGCTGATCTGAGCAATCATACATACTATCATCAACATCAAATAAAGTACTGCCAATAAAAAGCAACTTTAACCTATAAACCTGTCAGAATCATCAGAACTGACTACCTGCAGCATGACATGTGGGTGGGATGCAGCGGTCAGATGATACAGTGAGTGTGAGAATGTGGCTACAACTCGAGTACTGACAGTCGCTGTAAATGAAAGCTCAGTAAGTTCTAGTGCTTTTAATTCTGAGTCACAAAGTAAGGTGCCGGTGAGTGATAGTCCTAATCGCCACCGGACAGGGTGTTATTTTTCATCTTTTATTAGTCACTGGTTGTATCTTCACAGAGCGAGCTGGCGTTTCTATTTAATCTCTGGAGGACTACCCGTATCATCAGGGCACTGGTGTGGAGTGAAGGGCTTAGGAAAAGTGTGACTGATTTATGTTAAGTGTGCAAGAGTATGAGTACAGTGATCAGTCTTCCTAAACTTAGATTGGGAGTTTGCTAAAGGATGTGGAGACCTGACCATGACCTCACTGGACGTCCTATTCCAAAACCATGGTGATAATCATCACCATCTAGTTAGTTAGTTATTCTTTACTAGTTCTACAAAGAACTCGTAATCGTGTGGGCTGTTCAGTTTACAGTTATTAAAACTTAGGGATGATTAATAACAAATATATTTTTTTAATATTTGTATTCTTCTTCTTCTAGTGACAGTGGAAATATTAGTAGTATTGTCATTATTATCATTATTATTGTTGCTGTTGATGCTATAGTCCCTATTATTCTTATTCTTATCATTAGTAGTAGTAACAGTGATAGAAATAGCTATAGTGAATTATTTAATAGTAGAATTGGTGATGATGTACTACTAGTAGTAGTGTTAATAGTGATATTAATTGTAGTCACAGTAATACTAGTAATATTATTAGTATCACTAGGAGGAATAGCACAACTATTAAAAGTAAATGTGATAGTAGCAGTTCTACTGTTAGTAATATTTATATTATATTCTTATATACTTATATTTATAAGTGGTGAAGTAGTAATAATAGTATTATCAGTGGTCATAATGTAATCGTCATAGTGGTAGAGGTGTTAGAAGTAGTAAAACTAGTAGTAATAGCAATAAAAGTGTTGTTAGTTAGCAGTAGTAGTATTGATGTTGTGTAAATGTGATGTAATAGTGTAAGTGGGATAACAATAGTAGTAATGTCTGCTGGGATAAAATGCTATAGGTAAATTTATTCTTTATTTATTTTTGCTTGCTGGGGTCAGATTACCAGCACAGCATTTCTAGTGATAAAGTCTTGACATAAAACCATCCCTGACGTAAAAGCACTTGTAGGTAAATCACTAAATCACTACAATCATGTTCCCAAACCTGGGCTGTGAAAATTTTGCTTCTCCGTTTGAAAGCCAGATGGCTTCGAGGTGAGTCCTCTGAGCGTTTTGCAGTATCATATCACCACGAGTCTCGGCCCATCTCACACAGAGACACAGAGAGCATCGGCAAAAGAGACATAAACGTCTAATTCAATGTGATAGACATCTCATTATGCTTTTATGTGCTGCTAAGTGCCGCGGGTCTGCTGCCTGGTCACGTGGCGTGAAGCATAGAACTTTAATGATTTTGCGAGCCATTGTCCCTCAGGCAGTTCGCGCTCTCTGACGGTAATTAATTTCTTGCTCGTCACTTTCCTGCAGCCAACTTGTCTGTTCTTCATAAGGTAGTGTCTTACGTGCGTTTTTTTTCTTCTTCAGACGGCTCATTTTTAAAGGACCCTGGTCAGGTCTCAAGGCTTTCAGGCTTTGAAGATTTTGAGAGTATGATAACAGATGAAAATAACAAACCTTTGTCCTGATCATTGGGGCACAGTTGTGTTATATATTCAACTTCTTACGGTTATGCTGATGCCGTACTGAGGTGCATACCTTTGTTGTCTTGCTGTTTTTGCACCTGTCAATCTTCCGTGGTGAGAGAGGCAATAATCTGCTTTCTCCAGGGAGATATGACTAAGAGCATGAGACATAGAAGGCAACGAAAGGTCAAACTAACCTACAGCAGGCAGTCTGTGCATGCCGTCTGTTCTGACAGTCAATGAAAGAGTACAATGCAGATGAATACATGGTCATGCTGTGAGGACTCACTCTCTTAAACTCTTGTTCTGTGCTCTCTCTCACCTTTAGTCTTGGAGCAATGCTTGTGTCTACACTGATCAGCCAAAACATTATCATGGTCATTTCTGTTCAGGAATTTTTGTACAAAATGGACCTGATTTTGATTCCCAGATGAAAGAAACAAAAAATATGTGGTCAGGTCAATGAAGAGTTGGTTCTAATTTTGGGTTTTTCCTGCCATTTGTCCACTAAATCAGACCCAACACACCCCTTAACAAGATGAAGTAGGAGTAATACAGGCAATTAATGAATGAATGAATGTTAGGGTCAAGGATAGGTAGATATGATGATTACCCATTGAAAGTAGCTTCCGCCACCAACCACTAAAATGTTCTTGGGCCAGAACACATGTGGGCTATTCTTGGTCTTGGCCATACACTGTTGTAAGGATGGGCACCTCAAGGTATGGTCATTATCAAGGAGACCAGACATCAAATATGATGTGTAGTTGCTAAGTTCTACATGCTGTTTTAGTGAATGTGAGGAGTCTGTAAATGCATGGGTCTAAAAACTCGAAATATCAGTCTGGTGTGGCCAGTATTTGGGGGAAAATAAGCTTTTTGTGGGTGGGCTATTTTGTAATGATTTTTGTAGCTTAAAATATAGATTAAAAAAAATGCTGATTTCAAAAGCAGCTGGAATACCTTCTCCCACCACATGCAACCTGTTGTCAAAAGATTACCTGACATGTTATTCTTTCCAGTCCAAAAAATTCCCTGGTCATGATAATCACTACAGTTATTATTGGCCTTTATAAGCTGCCCTTTATAATTTATGATTACTGATTTGTACATTTAAAGATATTAAAATAATTATGTAGTATATAGTTGCTCATTGTGTATTAACTTTTGTTTTTTGTGTAAACATCTGCTTACCATTGTCATTTTGGGCATTTTTATGAGTTTGGTGGATTTTGGAAAGGTTTTTCTTTGGAAATGACCATTAAAATCTGGCAACACAGAATCAGTCAAGTCAAGCTACAAAGAATTCAACGTACTGATTACTATTTAATTCACACAGCCTGTTGACCAGAAAGCACATTTACTCGAAAATGTTGACCATGTGTATGTGGTTTTCTTGAAGCTGTTTTTCCTTTGTGATGGACAAACCCTTACAAATTCAGAACCCTAAATAATTGATCGGCAGATCTGAAAGATAGTTATGCCTGCAGGCTAGATTAACCTGCAGTGAATGTCTTTCTGCGACAAACTACATCAGCAGACTGACAATCAGCTCCGTACTGAGATGCGTCTGTATGTGAGACGGAGACTGATCGTAGGTACTTCCACTATATATATATATATTTAAGGAATAAAATGTAAAGAATTTATTTGTAAGTTATGGTGGAAAATAAGTATTTGGTTCTCCACAAACAAGCAAGATTTCTGGCTCTCAAAGACCTGTAACTTCTTCTTTAATAAACTCTTTATTAAATGGTACCTGTTTGACCTCATTATCTGTATAAAAGACACCTGTCCACAGCCTTAAACAGTCAGACTCCAAACTCAAATATTTGACCCAAGACCAAAGAGCTGTCGAAGGACACCAGGAAGAAAATTGTAGACCTGCACCAGGCTGGGAAGAGTAAAGCTACAAAATGCAAGCAGGTTGGTGTGAATAAATCAGCTGTGGGAGCAATTCTAAGAACGTGGAAGACATAGACCATTGATAATCTCCCTCATTCTGGGGTCTGATGCAAGATCTCATCTTGTGGGGTCAAAGTAATCATGAGAACAGTGAGCAAAAATTAAAGTTTGCCAGAGAGCATATGGATAAAACCACCTTCCATCGGTGAGCGCATTTAAGATGGAACATGGCTGAGTCTCCCAGCATGACAATGATCCCGAACACACAGGAAACGAAGGAGTGGCTCCATAAAAAGCATTTCAATGTCTTGGAGTGGCCTAGCCAGTCTCCGGACCTCAACCCCATTGAAAATTTGTAGAGAAAGTTGAAAGTCTGTGTTGCCCAGCAACATCACTGTTCTAGAGAAGATCTGCATGGAAGAATGGTGGCAAAATACTAGCTACAAGTTCATAAGCAGGTCAGCACTGTGGACTAAGAGCCAAACCCTGATCCAAATCCTTATCTCTTGATTCTGCCAGCATAACTTAACATTGCATCAAGTATGAGAAATTCCCTCAGCAATCCCTCCTCAGCAGTCCTTGTATCAGCAAAAAGACAATTACAGTTGATTTCCAGGTAGCAGAGCTGAGATCCAAAATGACGAGATTGAGGCAGCTTCCAGATGAAAGAAACCCACTATCCTTGAGAGCACTGTAACAATGAATACATAAATGTCATTGTCAAGTCAAGTAAAATTTATTTTTATAACAGACCTAAGACAGATCCTTGTGGGACTTATTATTTAAATAAACATGAATTGTGATTGATCAGACACGAACTAAACCAGACTGGTCATTTATTTAGTAAACATAGAACAAAGAATCAGTGAAGACTCTCTGCGCAAGTGACAGTGGCAACTCTGACAGCTGATGTAGATAAAACCTTGAGAAAAACAAATAGTCAAAAAGGAAAACCAATTCTCCTCTGGTTGACACCAATATATTTTGTGTTAAAATGGGTGGAGTCAATGTCGTTGTCCAATCACTTTCATGAAGTACATTGTTAAATTATCGTCAAATCCTAAAAAATTGATTCAGCTGGAGAAGAACTTCTAATTCATCTGGCATTTGCATAACAGCCTCTGTCTCCATTTTTTCATCATGCTGCAGAGGTGACTCCTCCGCTGATTTATTCATGATGTGACTTTTAATATTATTCACTATGACACTGGCGAAGACTGCATCTCAAACCGTCCTCTAGGCTGTTTGTGTGTGTGTGTGTGTGTGTGTGTGTGTGTTTGCCTCTGTGACTTCATGCAGGTTTTTTCTTCACACACAAATGCTATATGGTTTAATCACAGTAACAGGATTGAGTGTTTCCAGGGATGAGCTCCACAGAGGGGGGAGAGGTGAAAAAATGAGGGTAAAAATTATACATGATATGCCCAAATGTATGGATGTTATTCCCCATGTTTTACACACTTTGTTTACATTCATGACAAGACAGGTAATCTCTGGTTACAAAAGATTCATCGGTTCACATCAATTAATGTAGAAATCAGTCATGAACTATTTTGTCCATTTCAAATTTTACCTCACTTGTAAGTGTTTGGACTGTGAGAGGAAACCCCAGCTCCTGAACCAAATGCAGATCAAACCCAGGACCTTGGACCCAGGAACAAAATGGCTAACTCCTCCCACTTCCATTCCGGCAGTGTCTTTCCAAAGACACTTAACTGAATTATTTGCTTACATTTGTTTTTCCTGAATATATCAAGAATTTGAGTTGAGTTAAGTTAAAAGAGGAGAAACTGCATAGTTGTAGCGTAATTCCTGAGAGCAAGAATAAAACTTTTTTTTAAAATGCAGTACTTTGGTTTGTAAAATATGTGATTATAGTATTATTATTGGTCACACATTGAGCTTGGTTATAGAGCACATGTTGATATACCGTCAGTGCTCCTTAAGGCTGACAAACTGCACCCAGTGTTGCCCCTTAAAGCAAAGTGCAGCACATAGTGCATTGTCGTGCCTTTGGTTAGTTTTCAGGATTCAGTCTTGATGGAGGAGTCACATTTTAATATCAGTTTGGTATCCTCTAGGTCCTTTTAGAGGGTCTTCACACAGAACTCCTTGCACTTGGGTAGCTACTGGCCAGGTCTATGCTCCCTTGCTCCTCTCTTTGCCAGACTCATGGACCCACCAGTGCAGGGCCATGGAGACCGTGAGCCAGCATTTCACTCTCAGACTCTGTGTATTTTGTAATTAATTAATATCTCCCGGACAAGCCTCCACAGACACTGATACCCTGGGATCCAAATCTCCGCAAAGGCGAGTGATGTCCTCGGAGATGCCGCTTGCACCCGCAGTTCCCTTCGTTTTGATTCGTGAACAGGGTTGGCATGCCACTCTTCACTCCAGCATATCTTGGTGTAGTCCCGCCTGATTCTCCCCATCACTGGGCAGCAGGCTCTGGCACATTACACTTAATTTCTATTCTGTTTTTGTTTGTTTGTTTGTTTGTTTTTGTTGTTTAGCTAGAAAACTTTCGGATGAGTTCCCACAGGCACCTACACCCCGAGATCCCTTTTAAACCTGGCTCAACAACCCAGCAGCGTTGTCATGTTAGCAGGGCCATGGGCATCCCAGGTGCTCCGGCATATCACTCTCTGAATGTTTCTGTTTTTTTTATTAACTATGAAAGACTCTGATGAGTTCCTGCAGGTATCGACCCTCTAGGATCAATCACTCATTAGCTGAGTGATGCACGGCGGTAAATCTACCATACTGTATCTAAATTGCGCTCTTTGTGGCTTGTTTACTGTTAGCACCAGTTAGCACTGTTATTTCACCTTTCCATAAAGTTTGGTTTTTGAGATATGTGTTTACATATAAATTCTATGACCCTGTCACTGGTTTAGCACTGTTCCTTTAGCACTGGATGATTTTTGATAGGTGCTGACCACTGCAGATCGAGAACACCCCTCAAGGGGAGATCCTTTCACAGAAGAACGCGGCATCTACTTATTAATCCCCCTTTCTATATTGATGATAGCTGTGTGTAGTGCTCATTTCCATTATATCAAGCAGGGCTCTTTTGCCACTCTGCTGAACCTTGTTTAACCCCTGACCCCTGCTTACAACACATTAAGTACTGACTGTTCATTTGCTACATAATTTCACCTCTTGATGAGCACAGCTGCCAAATTGTTAAATAATTAACAATATTTACTTCATCTGTTAGAGGTTGTAATGTTTGGGCAAATTGGTGTTTGTAAGCTATAATTTATAACCATTTTTTTCTACTGTTTTATTCTGATCAGAGCAGGATTCGATCTACTCCCTGAAATGGCCAATCATATCTGTGTGGACACTGTGCTGTGACACCAAAGCTGAAATTTGTTTTTTATATTTATTGACTGCAGCTGAGATGCGTAGGTTAATGCATTGTGCTTATGTAAACTAGTAATTCGTGATTCAAGCCTGAACACTGTTAGGTTGCCACTGTTGGGCCCATGAGCCCAACTCCTTTTCAGAAAGCTGCATTTACTTAGAAAGTATACTGTCATGAGACTGTGAGTTGCTTTGAATAAAAGTGTTTAGTTTTTTTAGATAAATAAATTTCATTAAAAATAATATTAACTATTTACGATACAGCATGTTTATAACCAGTGTGCTGATGGAAATCTTGCACAATGCAAACATCCACATGTAAATGCTCCCGCTCTGCCTGGACTTCCCGGTTTTACTCTTACTTTTTCAAAAGTGAAAAAGAAAAAATGGGACCCGTGTGGGTGGATAGGTGCGTCTCTTGTGTCATGTTTAATTGAGTGAGTGTATGTTGTGACTCTCCATGCTTGCAGATGTATGCAGGTTTGTGAGTGTGGGCGGGATTTCAAAAGAAGCGCTGACCTGTACACACCCCTCTCAAGCTCCGGCAAACAGGAACTAATTCGGTTGCGTGTGCAGGGTTCAAGGCTGACTGTAATTTTTCCCCTGAGAGTTTATGGATGAATATACAAGTCAGAAAAAGTGATAGAATGGGATGCGAATTAAGTGAAAAAAGTTGCACACCTTTAATCTATTCACCCGGCATGTCTGTGAAGCTTCCGGGGACCTTGAAGTCTATCAAAAGTGTAACACCCATTTCTTCTAACAACTTAAACATGTTCAAAACCCTTGTCATAATGGCTCACCCAACATGCCTCACCTTGAACTGAAAAACATTTCATTCAATTTTAATGTCATGATTTCATCTTCTTGGCTGTTAAAAGCAGCTTTAAGACATAATTAGCTTTTGGCAACACTCTGATTAAAAAAAAAAAAAACAATGCTAAAAAAGTTACATTCTGACAATCTCGGTACACCATCTGTCATTATTAAGATTGAAAAGCAGTTCCTATGGCTTTCTCCTTGTTGTGGCACCATGAGTATAGTGAGAGAGGAAGAGAGAGATACATCCCTGTCATGCTCAGCTTGGCACTCTCACTGCTCATTTGAAGTTGGCCATTAATTGGGCCTGTACTCTTTTCTTTATCTATTTTTGTTTGGCTGTTGACCGAGGTGCGCATGGTCCTCCATTGCCTGCATCTCTGGGTCGACGTGGCTAGCTAATTAAGACTCCAGAGAGCCAATAATTGCCGTTGCGTGCCTCTCAGCAGAGCAGGGGAGACTTCTCTCCTGGCACTGCCTGGAAGAAACCGGCTCAGGAGCGCAGCAGAATTAAAAGGCTTATGTAAGCTTGTGGTGAAACTATTAAACACAGAGCAACTTTTTTTTCTTTTTTTGGCTTCTGAGGAACCGCCACTTGATTTAATAGGGCTTATTAAAAGTCCATATCATACACAGTCATTTCCAAATTTCCTCTTGCTGTTTCACACATGCACATATAAGAGCGAAGAAGTGAGAAGACGAGTGAAGCCCACAATTAATTCCCAAATAGTAAGAGTGGTGCTTCATTGTGAAGTGTAATAAGTATCACAATAACTATTTAAATCAAAGAGGTATGAGGAACAAGCAGCGTTCTGTGAAGCACCCTTGTGATTTTGCTGTTTATTCTACTGCCAGTACAAATGCACCGATTAGGCAAAACATTTTTAACACAGACGGTAAAGTGAATAACACTAATAATTTTACTGATCATTACAGCACCTGTTAGTGGGTGGGATGTGTTACACTGCAAGTGAACATGTTATCCTCAAAGTTGATGTTAGAAGCAGGAAAAATGGGTGAGCATAAGGATTTGAGTTTAACAAAAGTCAAAATGTGATAGTTTAAAGACTATGTCAGGTCTCCAAAACCACAGCTCTTTTTTGTTTTGTTTTTTTGGTCTACAGCGGACCTAAAGTCTAAAGTGGTCCAAGGATGGAACAGTGGTAAACTAGTGACTGAGGCTGATTGATGCAGGTGTTGGTAAAACAACCAAGAACTAAATAAAAATAAGCAGAAACAAAATGGGATAACTGCACAAGGAAAACGGAACAAAGCTAAGACTATCCGAAGGCTAAAACAGGCTAACAGACAGACAGAGATTCATACCAAACACAGATTTATAATAAACAAACAGAGGTCTCCATAACAAAAGTTACACCAAGCCAAACAGACAGAGTTACTATTAACAAACTGATCTAGTCACTTTAATAATCCTCTCTAAGCTTCTCTCCTCAAAAGAGCTCAGCAGGGGCTTTTTAGCAGCAAGGGGACCAATCAGAAGGGGGCGTGTCATGTGTGCCGCCATGCACACAGCATAGCAGAGATGTCTGCGTGACAACAACGGAAAAAGCTTATGTCATATATTTATATTTAAATATATATATTTTTAAAATGCAAGCCGCTGGTTGGTAAGTACTGGGTTTAAGAATGTTTTAGTGGATGCTCTGTACTAAATGACACATTGCACATCCCTAAGTCTTCAAATGTTGTATCAACATGTTTTTTCTATTATAGATTGCTCAAAAAATCAAGTGAACACTTAAACAACGGGTGGCATGGTGGCTTAGTGGGTAGCGCTGTTGCCTCACAGCAAGAAGGTCCTGGGTTCGATCCCCGGGTGGGATGATCTAAGTCCTTTCTGAGTGGAGTTTACATGTTCTCCCCATGCCTGTGTGGGTTTCCACCAGGTACTCCAATTTCCTCCCACAGTCCAAAGACATGCTACCAGGTTGATTGGAGACACTGAATTGTAGGTACCTGCGAAGGACTGGTGCTCTATGTTGTTCCCTTGTGCCCACTGAAGACCTGGAATAGGCTCCAGCATTCCTCTTGGGTCCTATTATGCTATGTATTGGCCTGCCCATCCATTGCACCATGGACTGTCCGGGAATTGACTGATCCTTTAATCTAGGTCTGTTAGAAAATCCCTCAGGAGAACATCCGCAGGAGTTTATCCAGGCGTTTTGATATTCCTTTTAAGTATTTAAATGAAAGAAAACTATTGTAAAATTTATATCCACTTGTTGAAAAACTAAGTAAGAAAGGTTAACTCTGTATATTTCACAATTTTAATTGTGTAGATTTTTAAACTAGTAACATACTCATACTTACGTAAAAATTCATCAAATTAATAGTTCTTTTTCTTGATACAATATCCCAGTACTCTTTCCAGTTCTGGTAGGTTCACACATCATAGCTTCACACAGAAAATGACCTGCTGTGCCAACTTTTTGCTCACATCCTTTGCCCCTTATTGAGTATTTACAAGGGGTTTGGGGAATAAGGGTCCTGTGACTGTACCTGACAGCATTAGAAATCTCAGCTGTGTTGACATTTGTGCCGGTAATGACACTGATCAGCTTGTAGAGAAGTTGTGCTAATGATAAAGACAGGCACTGCACTAATGAGGATGAGGGACGGCCAGGCACCAGGTGATGATGAGCGTTGGATGGTGCTGACTTCTGTCTCTGCCATGGGCAGGCTTATCAGATTAGCCCCTTCATACCGTCTGTAACGCGGGCCTCTCGTTAGTGCTAATACAATCAAAGGGAGTTCTGCACTTTGTCCTGTGCTTGCATTTCCTAGCATATCCGAACTCAAGCTGATTTTGATGTGGGTGCATGTTTTGCATATATGTTAATGGGTTGCCCTAAATGCATCAGACCTTAATGCTTAATGCTTGCAATGTGGGTGTGTTTCTCAGCTTGTAGAGGTGCGTACACGTGGGCAGGGTGCCAGAGTCTAAGTGACAGCACCCTCCCTCTTTGGTGCATCTCTGTCTCAAAGACTAATGGCACTGAGAGAATCAATTACCACCCCATGCTGGTGCCATGCCAGAATGAAGGAAGCCCAAGTACATTAACCTTTATGGTACTGGCTTCGAATGTACTTCATACCAAATGTGTGTTGTTTGTAGCCATGCATGTTTTAGACCTATAACATGGAAATGTTTAGCAGGTTCACATGGAATCCCGGTCCTTGTCCTTATTTTTCTACCAGGGCTTTTTCGACATGCGCTGTGGGACACCGCTAGCTGAACAGGGCATTCCTGGCATTCCACAGACACCACAACCACACCCCATCATTAGGGAAAGGGAAGAGAACGAGGCGACCAAGAACCCCATGGGGACTGGAACGTTAATGGTACTGTGGACTGAAGAGGTGGTTGAGAGGAAGATGTGGTTTGGCTGAGGTATATTTGGCTAAGACACAATCCCCCCTTTTCTTCCGTTTTAGTCATTACTAATTCTTCACTAAAGTTCCTTTGCCAGTTTAACCAATCCCAGACTGTCTGGGAAGAGCTGAGTTCTGGCGCCTGCCCCCTCTGACACATGTGCAGCCAACAGCTTTTTGTTTGGACCAGCCAGCAATGAATTCACATATGGGGAGTCGTGCAATGTCTATTGTGAAGAACACTATGCAACCAAACTCTCTCAGATATGGCAAATTATATCTGTTAAGTTCCTGGTTATGCTAGTAACACAGATATAATTTAAACTTCAGTGCTCAAGCTGTACACAGTGATGGGGGAGTGTTAAACTTGCCAGAGCTTCAATTTGTCCCCTAAAATTTTGAATTCCAAACATTTTGTAAAAACAGACACCTTTCAAATGCTCAAATAAGTGCACCCTAACAAGTGGAAGGACTAAAAACACCTGTTATGACAAGTGCCAGCCAAGTGGGTGGATCTTTTTGGCTATCAAGTGGTAGCTTGTGATTTTGAATTCTGGTTCTGGCATGCAGGCCCTGTTTGGTTGTTGAGCAACACCGTTAACCCTCTCTGCTCCAGGAGCACAGTTCAATGCAGGATGCAGGTTACAGAATCATGCCCATGAGCCATGCCAATACATGGTTCCTTTAATCCAGCTCAGTCTTTGCATTTGATGAGCTGCAGCTGGGAGCAGACCTCATGTAACAGCTGTATTGGCCACCTTGTCGCAGGTCATTTAATTAAAAGCTGTGTGGTGATTATGCCTAATGCTTTCTGTCCCCGCTTACTCAGATACCACCAGTTTGTTTACCCATGTGGGCTCTTTTCTACATACACCATCCTTTGTGATGCATTGTTACTGATGGACTGCTGATGTTGTCACTGATGGACCGCTGCTTTAAAGGTGGAAATCAGATGCTGCTAAATCCACTTTATAAGCTGTCTCATGGAAACTTTTTAAAGATCTTTCATCGACGCTTTTGTTCTGAAATGTGCTGTTCTGTGAACTCAAAAGTGGTTTTTTTTTAACATCTTTTCTCTTTTGACTGTATTTCTTTGGTTGGATGTTTTGTTGTGGGCCAGTGCCTCTGTGAAGCAAGCGCATAGCCACTTGTTTTCTGACCTTTCGCCAGGGACAACGCTGGCTTATTTTACTACGGGGTGAATGTTCTTCTTTTCTTTTCCAAGCAGCATGTAATCCAACTCATATGCCTGTCTATCTGTTTTATGGCAGATTTTTAATTGAGCTTCTTTGCGTTTGGTTTTTGTTCTTTTAGCCATTTTTGGTTAATCCTGGGTTTATATATTAAGATCTTGCAAGTAAGGTGGTCATAATGTTATGTCTGATTGGTGTATATCCAGATAGCATACAGTATGTGGAAAAACTATTATTGAACTATTGCTAAAGTTTCATATGGATCATATTATTTTTCCTTGTGGGTTATGTGATAAAAAAGCACATTTTGCCATTGCAAACACACACTAGACCTTTGGACAAAGAAGAGTGTGGTCCAATCACAGAATAATGAAGTCAATAAATCACAAAATCTTAAAACTGCCTTGACATCCCTGCCCCCTACATGTCTGCACAAACCTCTGACTTCAGTTGTACATCCAAAATCAGATTTGGGTGGGAAATTGGCATGGAGGACCCAAAAAATAAAGTTTGAACAAAGCCTGTGTCTGCACCGCGAGGCAAAATCCTTTGAAAAGTCTTCTATTATAGAGCTTCAGATGGTTCTGTCTTTGTTGGTGCACAAAGCTTCAATTTCAAAGGTACCGAGCGGACATCTGCGAATGCTCTAAGAAGCAGTGAGGTTCTGAAGTGATGATTCTTTGCCTCTCATATCTGATCTTAAACTTTCAGCTTTTTAAAAAATTATCCATCAAACAGATGAGAATCTCCAGTCACTTTGCTCTGTCTGAGGAAAGAGAAATAGTATGAGGATGAGAAAAAAAGATAGCCGAGAAGACAAATTTCCAGAGAGTCATTTGGCCTATGTGAGTGCACTACAATGCACTTGTTCGTGCATCCACGAGCTTAAGGTGGTGCCAAGCTGACTAGAGTTTCAATCCAGGGTAGAAAATCCTACTTGTTCACTTGGGCACTCCCATTTGAGCTGTAATATATAATATATATGTTATAATATATGTGGAAACCCCATCTTAGCCACACCCATTTCTAACAGAGGTATTGCAGTAACACGAGGTTTCTACAGGTGACAGTGTCACGTTTTTGAAAATAGGAAAAAGAAGGAAAACAAACTTTTTGATGAAAGTTATGTATTTACATAGAAAGCAAATACACTCTTAAGTCACATTTTTATGACCACTTCCTACTTTGATGGGTGCTGTGAGTTTTCTATGAAGGAATTTTGTGAATTCACATTTTCTGATTTTATGTTGTGATTGTATTTGGTGAAGTTGTGGGATGCACTACATTCACCATTCACTCATGTGACAAAATACCAGGACCTTCTTGCCCATTCAGCTGCTGTCCATGCTGTAGTCGGGTACTCTGGATATTAGCAGTGTAGTTTCAGGGGCTGGTGAGGTGTGAATCTGGTAGAACTTAAAAGTTTGGAATGCTCAAAATTGACAAATTTCTCCTGGGGCTTCAGAAGGCGAATGGAAATCAGTTCCCAAGTACAAGGCAGGTATTGTACATTTCCTTCAGGTGGAATAGTAAACACACTTTCCTTTTCCTATTGAAAATTACATTAATTTCCTGAAAGCCATCAGTAGAGTCAAGTAAACAAGTAAATAATTGAGAATTAAAAACTTCATTCATCATTGTTCCCCTGGAGTACTTGAAGAAACTACTTACCATCTCT
Organism: Microcambeva barbata; assembly: GCA_034509105.1. Lineage (NCBI taxonomy): Eukaryota > Metazoa > Chordata > Actinopteri > Siluriformes > Trichomycteridae > Microcambeva > Microcambeva barbata. The sequence goes on from JAYDZF010000013.1 coordinate 3,713,875, forward strand.
ACCTTGTGGTAAGATGTGTAGATGATGAAATTTCTTTTTCACTTTATAACTTGGTATATAGTTTCACTCATTATATTT
>JAYDZF010000013.1:3772495-3784492 GCA_034509105.1 Microcambeva barbata
CCCAGAGCCTGAATGAAGTGCCCTTAAGCAAGGCATCTAACCTCTAACTGCTCCCTGGGCACCATAGCTAGGGCTGCCAAACTCTCCGGGCACGTGTGCTCACCAACCCCCATCGCAATACTTTTCATACTACATGATTTTTAGTCAATTATGTTGAGTTGTGTTATGGAATTAAGTTATTACAGCAGTATTTGTTAATTAAGATTTTAACATCATGTTTTACACTTATGGTTACATTAATGACAGACACATGGTAGTTACTCATTATTCAGTCAGGGACAATTTAGTAAATTCAATTCACCTCATTTGCTTGTTTTGGATTATGGGAGGAAACCAGAGCACCTAAAGTAAACCCATGCAGAGAACATGCAAACTCCACACAGAAAGGACCCCCTGGGAATTGAGCTCAGGGACTTCTTGCTATGAGGCAACAGTGAGCCTCACCAATTCAACCTGTCATTCAGAGAATCTTCTAACAGTCTGTATTGAGTAATTGATTTTAACACCTGTAGCCAATTAATTACTTAATTATTGTTGATTATTTCTCTATAAAAGAGCTTAAAGTCAATAATGCTCACTTGTAGAAATGCCTGATCTTGTGCTGCTGCTGGATTTAGCAGAAACAGCTCTGCACACAGAACAGGTCTTTAGAGATCATTCAGAATTATAGCTGATGACTGGTTGTTAGTTGCTTTCCTCCACCGAGACATACTTTATTGCATTATGCAAGATTTCAGGACCAGCTTTGAAAAGGGAGTCTAAAAGATCCCATGCTATTCTTGTAACTGTACTTGTGCTGTCCGGCCTTGGATATTTGGTTACTAGAACCTTCTACTAGAACAAGAAGATATATAAACAGAATTCTATGCCATTGCATACTGTACAGATTTCAGGAAGGTCTATTTTACTCTGAATTTACTTAGTTTGTACATGTATTACACAGTGTGTAGTAATTTAGTCAAAACAAATATTCCCTCTTCAATCGAGTTGTTCACACTTAGTGATCATCAGCCAACTTTTGAATTGTGAGCAAACGCTAAAAAACCTCCAGAGCTGGCACATCTAGTGGCGACCTGTCAGCAAGTGAAAATCAGGGTCTGACTGTGGAGACCTGGCGGGGGTGAAGCTTGAACCAGTTGCAATTTGAATACTAGTCCAGTATCTTAACTGCTAGGTTCCAACTGCCTCAACTTCTACTTATGTGGTTGTGTCTTGTCCACCACCAAAGCACCAATAATGGAAAAAACTGAAACTGGACATTGGAGCAACAGAAGAAGCTTGACTAGTCCAGCAATTCCTGTTTTCTCCCAGATCAAGTGGGCATCTGCTCAATGTTTACCTGCGGACAATTTGGCCCGGATTCTTGTGTTGTCCATCTGTTTGTGGTATTTGGGGTATCTGCATGTACACAAGTACAAAGTCAAAAGACATCCTGTGTGTACACCTGAAGTGGACATATGCCCTGGAAGTACATCAACCACAGAAAACAATGGTGCCTGAATACTGGCCATATTATTCCCAGCTCATGTGACTCTTTGTCCTGTTGTGAGATCAGATTTTACTTTTTGTTCCTTAGCGAGCTTCACCCAGGCCTCACACTGCAGGATCCCATTAGTTATTCATAGCGCTTTAGGAATGTGGTTTCCCCACCCCGTCGTTTGTTTGCGCTCTCTTTAGCTCTTTCTCTCTCTCTAGGCTAGCTGCTGTAAGTGGGGGTGGGTTGTAAACTGCCATTCCGCTGACACCATTGCCGCAGCCTCTTGACATGCTGATCGAAACACGCTGATCCTTAATGATATGTTTGCTTAGCTCGATTCGGGGCCGAGCGTTTAGATGGCTAATTGCAATTTAAAGTCAAAGTCGAAGCAATAATGTTTGAGAACACTGTGTACTTTAGTACTTGATTGTGGCTTGAATAGAGGTGTGACACTGTATGGTGTATTGAGAAGTATTTTTTCTTTTCTTATGTAACAGTTTTCTTTACGTCAGTTAAGGACAACCAGTTCCAAAATAACCACTTACCAGTCACATGAAACAATCCAGTAACTGTAATTGGTATGCTTGTGATCAGTACATAGAAATAAATAGTTCACACCACGTAAATACATTTTTGTACATTTTATTTTTGTTGTAATAACTGATTGGGTAACTGATTAGGGATTACTGCCGTAATAATGGGCTTCACTGTGTAGTCAGATACACCTTGAGATTATTGCATGACACATTTCCACAATTGTTGGAATGGTTGAATATTCAGTGATTCTGTGGTCAGACCAGAAGTCCACAGCATGGTAGGAGAGATACCAATAAGAACTGGATATGACTTCATTGGGAGAAAAGGTGGCACAGGAACAAGGTCCTGGGTTTGATTCTCATATGAGGCTGTCTGGGTCCTTTGTGTGCAGGGTTTGCATGTTCCAGAGTTTCGATCTCTGTACCCCACTGATACATGAAGAACATGCCTGCTCCACTTGACTCTGGCTCTAATAAATTCTTCGGAAATGCTGCTAAACTTAACATACCACGTTTTTAGTCATAGACGTCCATAGTGAGAATCTGTAACAAGCAGGAAGCATAAGAATTAAAGACAGTGTGTGATAGAGAGACAGATTTCTTGGTAGTTGGGTACACCCTGCAAATTGTCCCTGCTCTCTCTCTCTCTCTCGCTCTCTCCCTCGCTCTCTCTCTCTCTCTCTCTCTCAAATTACCATTAATGTAGAAAACAACATTGCAAGGTTACCTTATAGGAAGCAATATAATAATAAAATAATAAACAATTGAAGTGATATATATATCACTTACATATCACTTACAGATATATATACACCACAAAATGTACTGTGTCTCAACAGAAGGGGGTATTCCAAAGACCCGTGTCTGATTGGGTTTCTCCACTTCCCCTGCATTGGTGCTCCAGTGTCCTCTTTGGGATTTTTTTTCTGTTAATGGGAATTTCTGCCCATTTGATTTAATGAATATTAGTAAGGCACAGTGTCTGGAAATTGCAATATGTTTAAATTGACAACGGATCTAGTAAATTCATGGGATTATTTTAAAATCACAGATCACAAATTGCTTTTAGAAGGGAAATGGCTGTTTTGCAGATAATGAGTTTGTTTTCACCTCTATATTACACCCTGTGAATTGAAATAACATACAACGAGGGGGCTGAACTATTTTTTTTTAGGACAGAAAGAGTAGAAACAGAAAGTATAAGTCATAGACATTCATAGTGAGAGACAGAAACAAGCAGGAAGTGTAAGAGTGAAATACATTGTGTGATAGAGTGACAGATTTCTAGGTACATTGGGTACACAGTGCAAACTCTTCCGGCTCTCTCAAAGTCCTTTATTGCCATGAATGTAGAAAACAACAGTGCAAAAGCTTGACGACAAAAATAACTAAGCTGCCTTATAAGAAACAGTATAACGATATTGAATAAAGGAATAAAGTTCAATTACAAATACAATGAAAGTAAGACAGATGTCCAAAAAAACAATACAGGATATATAAATGTATACAAAATATACAGAATCTCTCTCTCTCTGTCTGTCTGATGGAAAGATAGTAGACAGAATGTCACACGAGAGGACAAGTTCAGAAAGGGAGGGGGTGGTTAAAAAAAGTACTGTGCCTTGATAGAGGGGGTAGGATGGTGTTTCAGCAAGATAAAAGTAGGTAATGAGAACAATAAAGGAATCAGTTGGACATACAGCAATTCTAGTTCATACATGACCATAGTAGCTTGCTGGGTAGCTTCACAGCAAGAATGTTCTGGGTAAGATACCCAGGTGGGCAATCTGAGACCTTTCTGGGTGAAATTTGAATGTTCTCCCCATGTCTGTGTGGGATATAAAAAATAAAAATGAATGACTGAATTGCTACAGGCATATTTTGAAGTATGTCTCTGAGTGTGGATTTCTGCCCATAAAAGCAAACGAGTATTAGTGTGGATAGGAACTGATGATAGTCAAGAAAGTATCACCTCTCCCCAAAGCTGTTCAGTGAGGCTGAGGTAAAGGCTTATTTGAGGTAAAGGTTACATTTACTATGGCCTTCTCTAAACTGTTCCAGCAAATTTTTAAATAAAACTGATTTATTACACCGGTTGTTCTGGGTATATGAATTCAATAATTACAAGGCATCCCAATACTTCCTGCAATGCTAAACACTGAGCACAATGCTTAGTCAATAAAAACATGACTTAACAAGTCTGGTGTGAAGGAACTACACCGGCCTGTGCAGAACCCTGACCTCAAAGCCATTGATCACATGTGGGATTAATTGGAACGTCGATTGCAGCCCAGACCTCCTTGTTCAACATTGGTTCCTGACCTTACAAATGCTCCATTGACTAAATGGGTCGATTTCTACCACCCCTCCCCCAAACAATCTTCGAAAAGACTTGAAAAGAGTAAAGGCTGTTATAGTTCCAAACAAGGGGTGGGCTAAAGTCATACGGTGAACATGGTTTTAGAATGGGATGTTTAGAATGGGATCTTATGGCCAGGTGTACATCATGTTGGTGGGGTACAGTTGTCCTATCAGTTGCATTTACAGTACTTACAGATGCTTTTTGAATCAAGTGACTCAATAAATTGAGGGGCAGTGGTCTTGCTCAGGGGACCAATGTTGGCAACCCTTGGATTACTAGTCCAGTACTTTAACCACTGAGCTAACACTGCCCTTTTAATAATCTGTAATTGTTTGGGGTATGCAGCTCAACTTATGAAAGGATACAGCCATGGGCCAGAGCTTCAATTGGTGTTTGTGAAAAATACATTGCATAGCATTAAAAGTTATTGGAGTTCTTTAAAAGGGCCACTTAAAACTTTAACCATGACCTAATGTGACTTCTCTGGGCTCTGTGGGATCTATCACAAAGTGGAAACATTTATTATGGATGCTGTGTGATCCATACTAAAGATGAACAGGACCATCCAGAGTGTTATTAGTGACAAATCCAAAAGTCTGTCTTGGTATGGGGGTAAGTCAGTGCTCTTCTGTGCTGGCAGCATGAATGCAACAAAGTACATTGAGGTCTTAGAGAAGACCATACAAACACACCTGCTGCACACATTACAAAGGCATGGGTGCGGGTACTGGACTGGCCCATTTGCAGTGCTGACCTGTCCCCCATAGACAACATGTGGAGAATGTGTTTAATGAAAAATGTTGTACATATTAAGGCATGTTTGATGGAAGAAAGGGAAAAAATAAACGTGGAAACACTTGGTTCCAAAATGTTCTTCAAGTGTGGTGAAAAGTAATGAACATTACACTACAAGTGATTTTCTGTTCAAACCTTTTTGGAAGGTGTTGCAGGTCTGAAATGCAGCAATGGATATTTATTAATAACATATGAAGGTGATCAAACAAAACCTGAAATATATTAGGTTCATAACTGGATAAATATATTAGGTTCATGTCTGCAATCATAATTTGTATTTTTCTGATTTGGGGCTTTATAAAGGTGTAGAAATCTGGAGATCCTTCATAAAGTGTGACAAAAAAAAACATGGGTTAGGGAGGATGGTAACTCATAATGTTAAACCTTGAGGCTAGAAAAACAGGATTATTGGCTCTACTATGATCAGTTCAAATTAGTGACATCCTACATTGGCTAAATCATGTGGGGTGAGAATTTGAAGTAAACTCATGAAATAAAGGCATCAACAAAAAATCCCTGCCATAGAGTACTGTAGTCTATATTCTGATTGCTTTAATTGATATGGTAAACTTATTGCACACAAAACTTATTATGCCACAAAGCACAACTCGTGTCAAACTGGTGCATCATTGAAAATCCAGCTAGTAAATCTCCTTCAAGAACCTAATACAGTTGTGAACCAAACAAGGACCAGAATCTTAAAGTAGTGTTTTCAGTATCCGTGGCTCTGAGATCTGAAGCTGTTGTAATAGCAAATATTAAAGTTCATGGATTTGGAATAGATCCAAGCTCCTGGCAAACAAATGTCTACATACTTTTGACCATACTCAGATGCATACACTTGGAGCCTCAGCACACCTGCTGTGTTTGGGATCCCCCCCTCCAAGACCTGCACCAAATCCTACTGCTGAAGGAAAAAAGAAAGAGCCGTTAGACCACTACTTCTCTCTCTCTCTCTCTCTCTCTCTCTCTCTCTCTCTCTCTCCCTCTCTCTCTCTTTCTCGGTTTCTTTATTTTTTTTCCTTTTCATCTCTTACACACAGGAACCCATCCCCCACCCCTTATGGTGCAACATACCAGGCAACCTGAGATGTTCGTCCTCAGCCCGAGCCCCTGCTTGACTCACACGTCTCCTCCAAATCTGCCAAGGCAAGCGCTTCTTATTAGAGAAAAAGAGGAAGCAGCTTAAATGTGTCATTTTTTAAAATTATTTCCCCTGCATTTTTTTTCAGTAAGCATCTGCTCAACCGTCTACTTTGGATATTTTACATTACATTAATACCAGGAGTAGTAAATTAGACTATAATCTTGTTTTACCTTTGCACAGAATTGCAAAGATTTCATGCTTAATTTCAGGCAATGTTTAAAAACCAATAGGATGCATGTTATTGTTGGTTTTCTTTCGGTAGTCCGGCTTTTGCCAGATTCTCTCAAGATCTTCAGATGGAGATGGTTTGAATCCATCTATGCAAATTACATACACTCTAGCAGCATCAAACATTGGTGGAAAGAGTATGATTAAGACTTCCCTTATTTCTTAGACTTCAACCTAAATTAGTATGGGACCATCTCAATGGCCATGTTGGCTATGTAGGCTCCATACACCTGTAACAACCTATATGTCCACCACCATTAAGCAAGAGGCACCACTAATCAAACAACACCATGATGACAGAGAAAATCTCCAAACAAGTCAGGGACAACGTGGTAGAGAAGTACAAATCAGGGTTTGGTTGTAAAAAATATCCAATATCTGATGATCCCCCATAGCACCATCAAATCCATTATCATCAAATGGTAAGAACATGGTACCACAGCAAACCTGCCAAAAGAGGGTCACTCACCAAAACTCTCAGACCGGGCAGGAGGGCATTAATGAGAGAAACAGCACAGAGACCAAAGGTAACCTTGAAGGAGCTGCAGAGTCCCCAAGCAGAGACTAGAATATCTGTCCATATGACCACAATGAGCTGTACACTACATACATACGGGGTTTATGGAGTAGTGGCCAGAAAAAAAGCCTTTACTTACAAAGTCTGTAGCCAAGGGTCAGTGATTTGAGACTGGGACAGAGGTTCACCTTCCAACAGCACAATGAGCCAAAGCATACTGCTTAATCAACACTCAAGTGGTTTAAAAGCAAATGTGTAAATGTATCGCAATGGCCTAGTCAAAGCCCAGATCTTAATCCAATTGAGAATCTGTGGTCAGACTGTTCACCAACGGAAACCATCTTGAAGGAGAAGTTTTGCCTTGAGGAATGGGCAATAATCCCAGTGGCATGATGTGGTAAGCTCATAGAGACTTATCCACAAAAAATATCAAATGTTCAAAGTTGTAGGCATGTTCTCTAAATGAAATGATGCAAACCCCCCAAACAATCCAAAAATCCTGCATTTAATTTCAGGTTGAGAGGTAACAAATGTCCTTTGTTACCTCTCAAATGTTATTTTCTACTCTAATACTTTTCTAGTTTATAGAATAAAATAATGTTTTGGTCAAACACATTCCCTAAATTATAAACTAAATAAACTGGCAATATTGTAGTGGTCTCTATTTTTTTAATGACAAGTATACTCTCACTGCAATTTAAAGCATATTTTCAATGTTCTAGAAACAGGCAAATAAGTCTAATATTTAAATCAATATTCTGTGAACAACACCTCATATTCCAATTCATAACAGAATATTGTGGGTATTGGAACACAGCCATGAGCAATATCAAATGACTCCTAGTACTAACTCCATATCAACCGATCAAGCCCACCCCTCATCCCCCCACCATCTGGAACAGAACTCCGGAACATCCAGGCTGTAACTGCCTGACTCTGCAACAACTTGTTCCCTAAGGGAGAACAAGTCCTCAGCACCCTGCTGCCCTCCAAACACTCACCTTAACTAAACAAACCAGATCTAACAGCCTACTCCTTACCCACATGTCTTTTGCACTTTTACTCTGGCACAGTATCACCTTCCACACATTAATACAAAATGATGTTCTTGTTCAATGCTCATCTCTGATTAACTAGAAATTAAGTCTGCATATTTTTGACTGGCACTGCCCATTGTTTTTCTAACATCTACAGATCACGCTGATGAACGAGAGCTCTATAAATACCATTGCTGTTTTCTCCTGGGCCCACCATGGCCTGCGGAAGGTGGTCAGAATGTCAGCTTTTAGTGAGGTGCTATAGAAGGCTTGTTCCTCACTGCTTCATTTTCAGGAGCATAAATGGGCAAGAGCACAGGCCGGGTTAATATATTTAAAACACTGGTGCCGGTCCAGCTGGATAAGGGCCCATGTTTTTTTTTATCAAAGATAATGAGATGGACTCAGTTATACCAGATGGGTATGGACTCATGTTTACGTGCAGGGGTTAGGTTTAATGTGTCACGTTTGTTGTTGGATTAAAGCAGCGTGCCAGTCACACACTAGGGAAGTCTAAGAAGGAGCACAGCAAGCTTTGTGCATATTATTAAAAATTTAATTGGTTCTATTATTGTTTTTGCCAGAATTGGCTTAGTGGCATTCAGATTCTTGAATTATTGTTGAACATGCTGGACGGCAGGGCTTTGTGCGTAATATTAACTGATCGCAATGTAATATTTGTACTTGTTTGCTCTGAAGTAATATTACCGACATATAACCTCAGCCACATACAAGCTTGATCGCCATAGTTGGGCCCAGACAGAATCGAATCCCTACTTCATTAATGGCAATTAACTTTACATCACAGACCATAAAATTAATGGTGCCTGGTATAATATGCATAATATGTTACTGTGAGCTTCACTATGAGGCAGTCCTAGCAATCCTACAGCAATTAAGTTAGCAATCACTTAGTCAAAAAAGTTGAAGGCAGCTAAAACACTATAAAGGTATTAAGTTTGGAAAACCCGCCACCAGTTTTGTAGAGATCATGGATCAAAATCATTAAAAGCTTTCCTATTCATCCTTATCGGAAAACAAAAACCTTGAACGGCAACATCTTTAGAGACAGCCATGACCTGGTGGTTAGAGAACTGGGCTTGTGATCGGAAGGTTGATATTTCGATTCCCAGAGCTGACAGGTCACTACTTTGTGTGCCCTTGAGCAAGGTACCCACCTAACTTCTAACTGCTCCCTGGGTGCCGTGGTTAGAGATGCCAACCACTCCAGTGTTCACTTATGTGTACATGTGTGTTTCACTGCACGGATTGGAATAAAATGTGCAGGACATATTCCATTGCACAGTGGTGAATAGAGTGGTGAATAGAGTATTCTAAATTCTAAAATAATAATAAAATTCGATTTCACTCCTAGAACCAAAAATACTATTATATTATATTTCCACTATTAGCCAGGGTAGCTTCTCTCAGCATAAGCAATCAAATATTTACATTACATTTTCAGCACTTTGCAGAAGCATTTATCAAGTATACAGTCTAATCAATTGAGGGATGAGGGTTTTGTTCAAGGGCCCAACGCTGGAGGTGGTTGGGTTTAAACCTTACTGGTCCAGTTTCCAAACCCCAAGACAAACAAAGTTGCATTCTAGTTTACCTAAGAGTCTGCTTTGACTCTTAGTTTAGACAAAACCTGTCCGTTTGTCACCAGTGTACCAGTTCCTCGGTCCACGTGAAGTTCTTCAAATTACATCACTGTTCTTTTCTGTGTACCATATTGACTGGGAGAACAATGCAGTCTGACATGTTTGCTGTACGGATTGCATTTCTGATCATCCTATGACTCAGACAAGTGCACACAGATTCCATACCACGTTAAGAGCTCTTGAAAACCGGCCTATCAGAAATGATGAATAATAAACTTCAGCTGAGCGGGCATGGAGCCGCAACACGGGTGGAATTAACGTCTCTCTCTCTCTCTCTCTCTCTCTCTTTCTCGCTGAGTCACCCCGATCGCGCCGCTGCTAAGGAACAGCCGGCTCCACTACAGCGTCTCCATGGCGACCCCGGGGGGAAGGTCACAAGCTGTACGGTTTGGAATGTTTAAAGGCTTGAGGAGGACTGAGAAACGGAGCAGCACTTCATCTTCTGCCCTTTGTCCTATTTTACTGTTTTCGCTTTGGCACTTATTCGATTTGTCCTCAGCACTGTTTACAATGGCTGTATTATTGCTCAAGTGTTCACTTTGATTAACAAGTAGTGTGTTTAATGAAAAGCTTTTTAATATTTTCTCTCCCGTGTTAAATCATAATAAGCCAAACACACTGAATGAATGAAGCCAAACAGCTTTAAATAACGGATATTTAATTAAAGAGTTGATCTAGCTAGAGGAATGAGTGGAGTCGTAGGCATGGAAAGCTTGTGTGAAGCGGCAGGGTAAGGTGAATGCATTAATGTTTTATGAACGCCAAAGCTAATTAATGGCTGTCCCACTGTCTGCAATCTCCACCTTGGTTTAGTGGATCTGGGGTTCGCTTTAAAAATGACTTAATGTAGTGTTAAAGTCAAATATTTAAGCAAAAAGTCTTGAGATCACAATTAAGACATTACTGAGAAAAAGATATATAGATCATGCACTGATGTATAATTAAAAGTCGTTCTTTTTGCAACATATGCTTTCTATTTTTTGCTATTTAGTAAATGTAATCTAATATAAAGCAAGCTCAAAACATTATTGATGCGCTCTGTTTTAGAATAGGACATGTTTCTTTGAAAGCATCATTTTTTCTGTTACAATGCAATTTCATTTTGTTGTGGATGAACTTTGGTGCTGTGAGCAAAGCCCTGAACTCAAAATCACGAAACCCGTTTGCTATGGAATGGAAAGTAATTGAAAATGATGAACCAGCCCTCACTTAAAATCAGTACCTGAACTAAATGAGCACACAAAGAAAGTCTTATCTTGATTTAGGAACAAACTCATGGTCAGCTGTCTTCATGTTTTTGGCTATAAAGTGTATAAAGTGTTTTTGCTATCACATTAGCAATTTTATTTAAATGTCTCTGTAATTTAGGGCTGATATTTCAATTCATCTAAAAAGTGTCCAATAGGGTTGAGTTAAGGACTCAAGGCTTGTGGAGTTTCTTCATGTCAAATGAGTCAAACCATGTCCTTAAAAGCCCTTCTTTTGTGTTTGGGGAACCATCATGGAGGAACTGGAAAGTATTCTAGCCTGTATGACATGGTTAAAGCTGCTGAACCCCTGGTTTGTAGTCTGTCTACAATCTATTGATACTGCCCACACACATGCCAGCTAACACATATATCAATGTTATTTATTTACATTTTAAATAACTACATTCATTGCTCTGCATTTGTCTGTCATATTTGCAGCTTTTTGAGAGATGTTCTGCCTCACTGAATGCTGGGATTGCCTTCACCACTAAAAAAGCATTAGATTATTGATAGACACTGTTGACGGATAACCATGTTAAATTGTACAGGACATATTTAGCTGTTCAATTTGAATGTAATTGGATATATGTAATTCGATGAAGCAACCTCAAAACATTATTGAGCCTCTTCTGTGTTTCACAGTAGGCATGGTCTTTGTATGCTAAAACAGCTAAACACCCTGTGCTTATACAATCTGTGTGTAAACAATCGTTTGGCTAGATTGTGTGTGCATATGGTTGAATGCACTCTTGATTTTCAAAATGCTCAGATCAAGGAAGCTCTGCTTTCACTTTCTTTCAGCGTCTAAACAAATCAAGTTGATGACGTTCTATTTTTGAGAATTTTCCCAGAGGTGACTCTGGGTGTGGCTACAATAGTATAGGTGTGTGTGTGTGTGTGTGTGTGTGTGTGTGTGTGTGTGTGTGTGTGTGTGTGTGTGTGAGGGTGTGATAGTGGGAAAATGACTGTTGTAAACATAGAAAA
>JAYDZF010000013.1:4226790-4246502 GCA_034509105.1 Microcambeva barbata
TGTATCTATATGTTTGCTAAAATCCTGACATTGCAGCCTGGCATGGTTTGGGTTTCTAACAGAGACCTGAATTACCTCACAGAGTTCATAATATACATTTCCAGAATTTCCCTTGGGGATCAATAAAGTATCTATCTATCTATCTGATCAGGCATAGCATTATGACCACTTTCCCAATGTTGTGGTGGTCCACCTTTTGCTGCAAAGAAGTCCTGTACCTGACACACTTTGTATTATTGCACCTTCTATCAGAACCTTACCTTCTACAGTCTTACCTTCTTTAGCAGTTTGAGCTGTCGCCGGTTTATCACTGTTCCTTTCTTGGACCACATTTGATCCATCTGATCAACCCCAAGAAAGTTTGCGCTGTGGCTTAAGAGATATCAACTCACAGCAAGAATGACATGGGTTAGAGCTCCAGATTGGGCGGTCCATGTTTTTTCTATCTGGAGATCTACATGTTATCCCCGTGTCTTGAACTTCAACAAGAATGTTTCCTTGTGGAGACTTTATGTTACATAAAACATAGTGGACCAGACTAAATGAAAAGAGAGAGTAAGATGCATTGTTTACAGGTCGCTAAAGTGGTTTCTATGGCTGAGAAAATAATAAAATTCACTTTAAAGCATACAACAGGTACTAAACAGATACATGATCAATCCACACTGTTATTGATGCAAGAGAAATGTAAGAGACATATTTTAGGTACTCTACCTGGGTGTAAGAGTCCAATGTAAGTTTAGCATTTTGGGTCCATTCAACCAGGGATCCCCTGGAAATTTAAACCAATAAAACATTGGCTGAATTTAACCTTGACCTTTTGATGTTCAGGATTTGTTTATTTGTGTCTAAAATTGAAACACATCTATAATCATGTGCATACTTTTCAGGTTAGCTTCAGAGCTAGGAAACATTTCCATTAAAGCCGTGCCTGTGTTATTTAAGTCTGTTCATTCAAAAGAGCACTTGAGGTCAGGTGAATAATGTTCGATGAGATAAGCCTAGTTTTAATTGATGTTCCAATTCTTCTCAAAGGCATTTGATGGGGTCGAGGTCATAAAACTCAACTCGCTCTCTTCCTATCTTTTGTACGATTCAAACGCACAGTAGAGGGAATTACACAGCTGCTTCGCGGCACCCCCTGTCAGCAAAGTGTCACCTTCATAGCTTGTTTCCTTAAAGTATCTGTCTTCTTTGCAACGCTAGTGTTGGCACAAAGTGACAGGCACAGCCTGACAGCTTCATTTGGATTTAATCACTTACACTGCTTACATCCACAGGAGACATTTGTCGAGACATTTGCATTAACAGACGTCACAGTATTCCTTGCTTGCTCTCACACGGCCCAAAATCGCCCACCCAGTGGTGAAACAGTGAGCAATGGAGCCTTCAAAGCCAATAAAGGCTTCGGTTTGTTTCTCCTCGGGCTCCACTCGCATTTTTATTGTCTTCGTCTGCCAGCTTGCCGAAGCCAAGCTGTGCAAGGAATCCCACAGGACGTGGCATCTGATGGATCGGACTGGCCGGCGTGGCCTTGCTTGTCTGTAGTAATTGCAGGCTGTTTCCTTTTTCCATTATGGGAATGGCTTCCTAATGGAACACCTCCTGCAGGGAAAGTAATGATTAAGATCGGTGAGTATGCATCACAATTAGGCTGCTTTTCCAGCACCGGTGCTTAACCTCATCTTAGGCCATGAGTGGGTTAGGGGGTCACATGATGGACGTAGGAAATACAACATGTTTGCGATAACAGTTAAATTTTTTTTGCTGGGTTTTGTCCATTTTGAAATGATTCAACAGCAGAGGGCACTGGCGCTGTTCACCGCATCTGGTTGATGTCACTACAGATTTGCCAGGTTTATTTACTATGTGTGGGTACTTTGTTTATTTCCATTATTTTTCTTTTTAAAATTTAATTTAATAAGATTTTTAGCATTGTTTGTATAGTTTACGCACCTAAAAACCATAAAAGCACATTTCTTGTTTTGATAAATAAAAGATGCAGTATTTATCTTTTGAGAAAAATAACTGTCATAATTTCATTTGAATTTTTTATTTGTAAAAGTTTTTTTTTCATTTTTAATTAATTTTTTTCAATTTGTTCAAAAAAATAAAGAAAAATTGTATCATGAACCCAGTATCGTGAATCGCATCATGCATAGATCGTATCGTTACATCCCTACTATAACTGTTACACCTGTATATGTATGTAAATTAGTAGTTTGGTGAATGGAATGATGTTTTAGGGTAATGTGACTAGCTTGAAGAAAAACTAGCAATCTCTCTACATAGACTGCATTTTGTAGACTTTATCTTACATGCTCCCGAGAGGAAGGCTGTCTAAAAGGTACCTTATTCTGAAGCTATAATCTGATTAAAAAAGAAGACAGCATCAGATGTGTCCTTAGCAAAAATGCCAAATATGGCAAATAAATGCAGAAACACAAACGTGGTTTGTAACTAAATTATGATTGAATTGTCATTTAATTGCAAATTTGGGCTTGTCAGTAGCAATTTAAGTGTTTGTGGTACATAGAGGGACGTTGGGTTGAAAAGCCGGACTGCGTTTTTTTCACCTGCATGAATTCATATGCATGAAGAGCCACACCCTGATCAATACATTATCCCACGATGAAGAAAACCTAATACACTCTTGTATAACAGCCAAACATGGTTTATGTAAGCACCCAGCCTACCATAGGCAAGAAACCATTCTTTAAGCAAACATCATGGTGCAAGGTACAAAAGACGAAACCCAAGCCTTTTTATGTGACTTATAGCTCTAATTCAATATAGGTTGAATGTATGTTTGAATATCCAGGTATGTAATGTTAGGTAAGCTTTTCTCTTTTTTCCCTGAAAGTTCTCTTTCTGTGATATAATGTGGTTAATGCTCTAAAATCATTCAAGTGTAGGAAATACACAATATTTTATTTATAGCCATAAGATTCAGTGTCCAAAAAGGGCAGCTTAGTCAGATAGTTCAGACAAGAGTTCTGTAACACAAGAAGCAGACTGAAAAGGGGCAAATTCGGATCAACCGTAGTATCAACCAGGAAGAGACCTCCACAAAAGGGCAAAACTAAAATAGCACAAAGGCACACAAAGCTTAAAATGCAATGTAAATAACTTTACAGAAAAACAAGGGTCAGTTTCCAGTGTTGCTTGTTGAGTCCTGAGTCTATTCGCAATGAACATATCACATCGTATCAAAATGACCTGCCCATCCAGTTGAAAGTCTGGCATTAAAATGACAGCTACAAAACCCAACGATCTGCTTACTAATAGGATTTCTTTTTAACATTTTCTCTCATCTGTTCTCATTTGAAAGCAGCTAAAGACCCGGAGGCACTGAAATCACCACAGCGGCTGTATAATTAATACGTGTCCACAGAACCCGACTCTTCAAATGGAGTGGCTCTCTGCAGATTGTCAATATCTGATTATGGTGAGGACTGCGCAAAGATGAGCTAATAATACACTGTACACCACAGGAGTCACCATGGACAAAAGCCTTTTTCTTTATACCAATTTATCACCTGCCATTCTAGGTCCATGAACATGTATAAACTAATTAATAGTCTTTATACAGACTATTCACTATAGAGCCACAATTATTTGGATGTCTGACCATAAATTGGGCATTTCATTTGAAAACTATAAGAATTAAAATCCCCTCTGTGGCTTAAGACTTCGTACATCATTTTACAGTCTATATATTGCAGACTTGGGTTAAGGCCAGAACACTATGAAGTTCCATTTCCTCTCACACCAAATTTTATACATATAATGGAATTTGCTTTGCTCAGAGGCAAAGTCATGATCCCAATAAATACTTTTAGAGTCTACAAAATATCTAGCCGTGTGTGTTATTTTTAGGAGGCAGCATTAAGAAAACTAAACCATCAATCTACCACCGACATGTCTGAAGTGTTTATTTTATGTTCTAATGGTAGAGTGCAGCATTAGCTTTATTTTTTGTCTCAGAAGTGTCTTTCTTATTGTAGAATCTTGTGCATTGATCTACATTGAGGCAAAATAGGTTTCTTTTAAGACCTCCTGGATGAGTGTTCAATGCACTTCTGTTACATTTCTGGTAGCCTGGCCACTCCTGTAAAGAGTTACAGCTGTTCAAATTTTTCTCTATTTGGGGATTGGTCACTGTCATTCACTGGTGACTCAAAGTCCACCCCCTTAAATGAAATGAAAACAATAGTGAGTCCTTGCATGCTCCTTAAAAGGAGCAGTTAGGACCAATTAATTAGAAGGGAGCCAATCAGGAAGGGGTAAGTGTACCTCCATGTCATGCTACCATGCTGCTAGATAGGGCACAGAAGGGCTGAACATCTGACAACTCCACTTGAGTATCAAGGTGCAATGCCACATGCTGGTGTATCTTGATAACATCATTAACATGTGCCACTGATCTGCAACAGCCATTCAGAAATGAAAGCAA
This sequence comes from Microcambeva barbata, assembly GCA_034509105.1. Lineage (NCBI taxonomy): Eukaryota > Metazoa > Chordata > Actinopteri > Siluriformes > Trichomycteridae > Microcambeva > Microcambeva barbata. The sequence goes on from JAYDZF010000013.1 coordinate 4,231,247, forward strand.
ATAATAAACCATTCATCTGAAAAAAACAACAACATTGTTTTACCTTAGCAATCTCTCTGATAAATCCATCCATAAAAAAAAACTACAACACCTTTAAATATTTTTAAATATAGAAAAGAACAGGGTCCTTTTAAGTGATGCTGATGTTTAACAGTTCTTAAGGTAAAATTATTCCTAGGTATGGTTTGCTAGTTGCTAGGTGTCCTGGTTGCCCTGGTTCCGTGCCATTCGCTCAATAAATCAGCCATTCTGAAAGGAACCAACCACTACCCTGACCTCGTAATTCCACAATTGAACCCAGTTGAGCATCTTTGGGGCAACCATGATTGTCCTTCCAGCAGTTGTGGGATGCATGGCTGCTAGCATGGCTCCAGATAACTGACCCCCTACCAGCATTTTACTAAATCACTCCCAGCCCATATTTGGTTACTCTGGTCATAATAATGTGACTCGGTGTATTATGACATGCATGCTGCAAATTGATAAAAGACCTTGTGTGTGTGCTGATAAGACTTGTTTTTTCTATGTGTCAGTAGCCAGTAAGAAGTATTTTCTTTCTTTAATTAAATGGAAGCAAACCAGTCCTGACAAGAAGCAATTAACACTGAAAGAAAGTTATCTATGCATGGAAAGCCCAATCCATTATTTTCAGAAATGGCAATTAACGTTTATCCACTAAGTACCCAGTGAAACTGGAATAACACATGCCACATTCTGGTGTATCTGATGCCCTTTATCTACAAGCAACTCATTTGGCATAGAACGACATTGTTTATTCAAATCCCGCCACCCACGCTTTTCACTATTCCATTAGCCATTCGAACACACCAACTCAAAGCCATTCGCTTTCTGCAGTCAGTGGCTTGTCTGAAAATTTTAGTTTGATCGGGGGAGCTTTAGGAGGAGTCGACAGGGGCTGACGGCTGAGTTAGCAGAGGTGCCCGAGGTCCCTGGTGAGGAGAAAGATTTCCTCTGACATCATGTCATCAGTTTAAGAAGAAAAGGAAAACAAAGACGTAGCCTCTGCAACCCTCAAAATGGCAACCGTGCTTCCTTTTATTGGTGCTAATTGAATCTACCACCATTCCCAACCAACTCTTTAGTCATAGGTCAGTGTCAGCTCAATTAGAAACATTTAGCTGAAGACACAAAGGCAGACCACAGTGTTTTAGATCATATATCTATAAAGACATTGGATGCATTGGGGAAAAATTAAATGCAAGTTAAAAGAGACCAATTGAATGTGTAATTCTTTATTTTCGTCCCAATGTTCCTACTTTGACTCGACTCTGACTCTGACCTAAAGATTCATGACTTGACTCAGACTTTAGCCTAAAGACTCATGACGTGAATCGAACTCTAGCCCAAGGACCCATGATTCATGACGCTAGAGCCAAATTAAGATCTTATGCAAATAGTAGAGGGGGGTAATGAGCTAAAAGCTGCACTTTCATCAAACGATTGTGAAGTGGAGAAATAACAACTTGTCAGCTCATATTTAGTTAGAGCTCTTGGACAGGTTACATGCTCATGGGCAATGGATGAAACAAGAGTCACCCAAAAACACGTCCTAGTGTTCTACTCATGAAATTAACAAATATGGAGGGTTTTCCACCGGAGGGACAATGTGTTAGATTTTTAGTGATTAAAACGAGCTGGAAACTGACATAGCTCTGTGCACAGATGGCAAATCAGCATCGACTGGCCATAAAAATGGGGCTACTGGATGGGTAAAACACCCGAGCGTTATTGCAACTAAAGAAACTGGAGACAGAAGCTCATTCTGTTTTAGACAGTTCTAATGACAATACATATTGTTTGTTTGTAACACACTTTTCATTTGAAACAGATATCATAATAAGATACATTACTAAAAAACCCTATAACTTGAAAATGTAGCAGGAGTCACTACAATAATATAAATTTTATGTATGCTATTTCTGCTAAAAAAGAAATGTCTCTTTGTAAAGGTCTCACATGAGTTTCTGGGCTAAGTTTTTACCGCTGTTGCTTCACAGCAAGGAGGTCCTGCTTTTGATCCCCAGGTTCTCCCTCTGTTCGAGTGGCTTTCCTCTGGGAGCTCTGTTTGCTCCCACAGTCCAGGTTACCTGGAGACACTGAATTGCCCGATAGGTACCTAGCCGGGGAAATGTGCCACTCCCAAGTCTAAATAAACAGGGAAGGTTGTGTCAGGAAGGACATTCGGCATAAAAACTCCAAATCAATAATGCTGACCATGATCCAATGTTCGACCCATTATGTGAGCAGACAAAAAAACAAAAATATACTACAGATACAATAGTTGTGCAAATCTTAAGAAGAGATGCAGAACTTCTCTTTCATTCTGAGGTGTGTTGGCTTCCTAAAAAAGTATTGTTGTGGGCGTTTCTGTTACGCAAGTGATCTCTCAGTACAGAAAAATGAAAATAGCAGCAATGCTATTGCCAAATCGCTGACAACTTACTGTACAGGCTGAAACTCTCAGCTAGAAATCAATAACAAATTAATAGCTGCATCAGGAAGCCAGAGTTTTGGGGGTGAATGGCTAAAAGATGGCATGACATGTGGATGTCCTTTCTATTCATACTTTTCTGACATGGACACTGATTACTGAGACTGGAAGTGGGATCCATTTGTTCCACTTGCTACCTCCTATGACTAGATGTGATAGGATGTTAAAGAGGCAATTTCACCAGAAGCCCAGTATTAAATTCTTTGCTTTTTTTTCAAAGAACATCCTGAACTTACTGAAGAGGCAATCTGCCATGTAAAGGGTCCAGCAAGGGCCTATAAACATATAATATGTGTTATTCTCCAAAGAGGGTATGTAGGTATAGATAGATGATAGGTAGACAGACATATAGAGATACATATAAATAGATGCATCTGTATTTTAATTATTTTGTCCCCAAGAACTTTAGAAAGCAACTGAAGGCCACACCACCCTGAGAATGTCTGATCCCATTTGAGCTTGGAAGCTAAGTAGAGTTGAGCACAGTCAGTACCGAAAAGAAGCTGAGGAGGCTAAATAAATTATTGTATGATTTATATGCTTTGCCAGTTTTTTTTAATTTTTTTCTGGTAGTGCATTTGTAACGACTGAGTCTAGTATGAGATGGGCGGACACACGCACGCACGCACACACACACACACACACACACTGAGATGTATCTACTAGATATTAAATAATAACAAAGACTCAAAACAGGTTACAAAAAACAAAATACAATGTTAAGCCAAATGCTGACACTAATGCTAATTGCTAATCTAAACCTAAACACTAAACACACATGAACTAAGCTAAATGATAATACTACACTATGCTAACTGCTAAACACATGAAACATAAAACCTAGCAAACCCTAACCATATGACCATGAATCAAAACCAGGAGATGAAAAAGTATGAATAGAGGTATAGCTTTTCATAATTAGCTAAATCCCAGACACAAACAGGCATGGCAGTTAAGCTTGGGAGTCTTTCTAGAAAGAAGGGATTGCCACCGAGGCACACTCCAGGAATAGAAAGAGGCTTGATTCATGACAGCATCAAAAGTAAAATATGGATCTGTTGTATTGCCGCAGCAGTACAGGATAACTGTCTGGGAATTTTGGATTTTGTTTTTAAAACACATAATAACATCTTGTTTTCCAGTAACGAGTGGCATATTATGTACCTTCATTATCTGAGCAAACTGGCACATGCTGGCTGTGATAACTACAAATGCTTATGGGAAAAGCTGTGAAAATGTATCATACTTGAATGAGCAAGGGGGAAAAAGCTAATAATATGCAAATACAAATATATACAATACACAAAAGAAGTATATTTCAAAAGGCATCGTGTCTTATCTCACTTTGACTCTATATACTGCAGTAAAACCTGCAAGTTGTGGAAGATAAATAAGTAAGATTTTAAACAGTATATTAGTTCTAGTCTCGTGAGAAATGTTTTGACTCAGTACTCCATACTGAAGTGCTGATATGATTGTGCACTAGCTCCCCCTGTTGATTTTCTTGGGCATATTTATTATTTTCTTAATTCTTTTTTCACACATTCTTAATTCACACTAACGGATGAAATAGTCCACAGACTACATACATGTCATTTTACAATACTTTCAGTTCAGTTCATTTCATTGTCTTTAATCCATTCAAACTCTTCAAGGCGTAACAGGTAATACCTGTTTTAATTTAATTTAATTTAATGTTTTTAGTAACTTAGTATCTGTAACTGATGATTGTAGTGAATAATTATAAATTACAAATAAAGACACACATCACAATAGTAGTAATTAATTATTTATCTATATGAATTAAATATTACAAAAATATGAAATAAATAAATAATGAAATAATATTTTATTATTATGGATTTTTATTTTAATTAACACCATACACAATTAATTACAATACACTTCAAAGCAAGAATGTTCTGCAACCGCACACAAATATTCTTCATAATATACACGTTTAAACTTATTCAATCAATTAAGGCATTACCACTAAAATAACAATAATAAAAAGAGTTAATTAAGTATTTAAAGTAGTAATTACAGCAATGTCGGCAGCATTTCAATAGTGTTTGAACATTGCCTTTACTTTACTATAGCTACTCTAATGAAGAATGATGATCTAACAAAATGGGACATTCTAGAAGGCTAATTATTATGAGACCTCCTTAGTAAACGCAAAAGAGATGAAAGTATGACCTATGCTAAACTGTATAATACATGTATTCTCACCTGAAAGAAATGACTCAAACAGCTGCTCAGTTTGGTCGTGTTGCTGCGACATCTGGCACACCCATCGAGTCTGGTACCATGAGCTTTAGCAAACAAATCTGAAGTTCTGATGCTACATGTTAAAATGATGCCCTCTCCCTGAACCTTATTGGAAAATATTAGTCAAGCAACACATTCCGTCTGTAGATGTTCTGATATCAAATTAATCAAAATAGAATAGAGTAATGAGAAATACTGTCCACAGGCAAGGCTTTGTAAGAAGCCTATATTTCAGTGAAACACATTTCTGTAGGTGTAGGCGAATCATGAATTGAGATTCTTTTACAGAGGATTATCAGGGAGAAATGAAGGGTTTAGACTGAACACTGTGTAGTTCTAAATCAAAATCTTACTCGAACTGTAATACATGGATTAAAAAAGCAGATTGTGTGGTTAGATACATCAAAGTTACTATGGAAATGCAGTAATATGCTTCACTGAGCTGTTAATGGATTAGTGTGCCACAACATCAGACTAGAACATAAAAAAAAACTGGCAAAATAGATTTGACTTTCTGAAAAAAAATCAAATAATGTTCTGTCTTAAAGTATGGAATTGAATTGTTACTACAAACCTCAGCGCAAAACATTAAGACTTTAATAATGATTTTGTGGTTTTTTTTTATTTTGGACTGCACATGTTAAAATACATAAACCAATTATTAACATGAATAGAAGTAAATATAATTCAGTGCAAAGTGCAAATATGAGCCGAATCTGCATTTGTGTGGAGTCACATTTTCTCTTACAGCTTCCGTCTGTGTTAGCTGATTTTCCTCACTACTTCCTTTTAAACTTGAGTTAGAGCTCCGGGGGTTAAGAAATTGCTAGAATCAGCTTTTCCTGAGTAAAACATTAAAAAATGCCTAACGTGGTTTAATGTATTTAAAGAAGGACACAGGAACACTAAACCTCATTGTCAGAGTCGAAAGGGTCAAAGATCAATCAGGTCCAACAGAGCCAAAGTGCTGCGCTCAGGGAAGTGCAGCAGCATGCTAAGCATCACCGCCACACTCCATAAGAAACAATGGGACAGTCAGCACTTATCTTGTTGTAGACTAGTGATTAAGGCAGTGGACTAGTAAGCAGATGGTCACTGGTTCAAACCTCACCGCTGTTGGGCCCTTGAGCAAGGCTCTTAACCCTCAAGTGCTCAACGTGTGTTCAGTCATAATTGTAAGTAACTTTGGATAAAAGTGCTTAATGCTGAAAATGTAAAAATGTCATGTAAATTCACCCCAAATAGTGCACTTTTAATAGTATATTTACACACTGTCGCACATAGGGTGTAGTTTGTGCCATGCACATAAAAAAAACCCACATGATGTGCATGCAAATAACGGCATTAGAACTAAATAGTATACTTTAACTTATAAAAGGATGCCAAAAGTACAGCAATACATCAAAATGTCTTAAGTGTATGCGTTTTCTATTCTGGACAAGCCAGCAGACCTCCATTTGGACCCAGAAAGTGCACTATTTTTAGTGAATTCACATTTTAACTTTTTCAGCATTTAGCAGACACTTTTTATCCAAAGCTACTTACAATTATGACTGAACACACATTGAGCACTTGAGGGTTAAGTGCCTTGCTCAAGGGCCCAATAGCAACAGTGGTGAGGTTTGAACCAGTGACCATCTGCTTACTAGTCCACTGCCTTAATCACTAGTCTACAACAAGATAAGTGCTGACTGTCCCATTGTTTACTATGGAGTGTGGATACTATGGATGCTTAGCATGCAGCTGCGCTTCCCTGAGTGCAGCACTTTGGCTCCGTTGGACCTGATTGATCTTTGACCGTTTCGACTGTATCCAACCTAACAAACATTACTTCTTTAAAAAATGTTTTTGTGTGTTTATTTTGTAATACAAATTGCTTGTTTAAAGATCTAAATTAATTATACACAATCAGAAGAAATTTTGATATGTTTTCATTTGGCAGAAGCCCTTATCCAGAGCAACTTACAGATGTGCTTCCAAAGTAATTAAAACTCTCTAGAAACATTAGGTCTAGAGAAGTAACGTCTTCTTTTTTGTTAGGTAAAGAGGTGAGTTAAGTCATTATTTAAAGATCGGAAGAGAGCATTTTGGAGAGACAAAGGAGGCTCTTTCCACCAGAATGGGTGCAGATTCTTTGTTTTTTGGAACTTTAAAAACTCACATTCCATAATTAGCAATAACATCTTACTGTGTACATGCCCGACCCTCCGTCTGAACCATCGGATCCTAAAAACCAGTGTGTGCTTTGAACACTGAACAAAACAGGAAGGTGTGACAGCCATTACCATGCACCTGCATTTATGCAGCAGCAGCAGGTACAGGTTGTCATCCATAATTACTCCAACACCTACGTTTTGTTTGCTGGGGTTCAGAAATGCCTGCGACGCTGGGAACCAGTACTTGGCTCACCATACACTGCAGGAACCCTACCAGTTACAGTGCTATTAAAAACCCAACACTGCTGATTATTGCACTAATACTATCCTATAAAATACTATACCATGTAATAGAGCTGTTTAATGTGCTTCAAGCACTTGACCAACTGCTGAGTTCCTTCTGTGTTCTTAGGAAGGCTATTAGCTGAGTATTTCTGCAGCTACTGAGATTTTTTTCGCCATATTTTTAGAATAACATTCAATTCATACGGCAAAGTCTGCCTAAAGAGACACACGTTTGGCAAAGGCTTTTTGCTAAATATATTTGATGTGTCTTCTTTTAAATAAGAAAATGTCTGAAATATGTCACTTTAGCACTATTTCACTTGAATTTAGTAGGTAGGTAAGCTATGAACTGTTCCCTATTTCAAAGAATGAAGGATCAAAAAGTACACATTAGATATTAATTTAAATCTAAATGCCCAAAGGCAAAAAAAGTAATAGTGATTAGGTCCTGACTTGAGTACCATTCATGCAAACATGTTTTTTTTCTTTGGTTTTTCACTTTTGGTTTTTCTACAGAAGTTGTGATCTGCAATATTGATTGAGCATAGTTTATGCTGGATGCCCTTCCTGACAGAACCTTCCCTCTTTATACAAGCTTGGGACCAGCACTAGAATGCACTGGTTTATACATCCTAGTGGCTAGGCACTTATAGGACAATTCTTTGCTTTAATTACCCTGGCTGCATGTTTAGACTGTGGGAGGAAACCAGACATAGAGAGAACATGCAAACTCCACACAGAAATGACCCATACTGCCCCACCTAGGTATCAAACCTGTATTGCTACGTACATACAAATCAACTACTGCATTAAATTCAAATAAATGTAGGCCAACATTCCTCCGCATCAATTTTAGTTGGAGTTATGAAGTATGGGGGTGGCAAAACTCACTCCCTTCATGCTTCTTATGCAGTACAGATAGAGGCACTTTGGACAGTTGTGTACCTCCAACTTTGAGGGAACAATTTGGTAGGAGCAGAGAGGACAACTTAAAATTGTATTCTTTAAATCTGAACTAATATAACACCTCAATACTTTTCTAATCAACTAAACAAAGGAGCTGCTTTCCTGGCTAATCTGCATTCTGAGACACCTGACATCTGTCCTCGCACATCGAGACAAAAGGGGTGAAAACACGAGGGTCGTATATATATAGGCATTAATTATCACCACAGGTGCACTCACTGATTAAACCCTCTACTCCTCTGTTTACCCCCCCCCCCACTATAGCTTATGTTTAAACCACACCCAACCTGCTACAGGCGTCATACTTTTAGGATCCTATACTACTTTCTTTTTGAGATAAAGACAAGACAACAGAAAATTAGAAAGTTATATTTTAAGTCTGTTGTGTGAAAAAGTATGCCTATTAAACTCAGTGAAAACAGCTCAGTGAAAACAGTATGCCTATTAAACTTAACACCACTGTGGAGAAATTTGGGACCATTATTATTTGCAGAATATTTGCAATTCGACTATGTTGGAGGGCATCTTGAACATCAAAGTTGTTCTCTTGTGCCTAGTAAAATTTAACTTGTGCGTGAATTGACTTTGAAGTGGTTGATTTAGTAGCTATTGGACAATTACTTTCCAAATAAAACCAGTCAGAGCTGAACATTTTTTCTTGAAATCATCATCATAAAAAAACATTTTATGTAGTTAAGTAGTTGATCTAAAATATTTTTTTAAAAGAAGACCATTGTATGATCTGAACTAGAAAAAGTATGTAAGATGGGGTCATGACCAGCTTTTCATAAAAAACATTATTTTCAATTATTTTTGTATAACTGTCATTACATCTGGCACTGCCCTTTTACTCAAGCTGAAATCAGATAACAGAATAAATACTGTATGTCTCCAGTTAAATGTCATAGACTAGATCTTTTTGCTCCCCATGACTTTTATATTGGCATGAAATATTGCCCAGTTAGAATGAATTGGCTAAAAACGTAATGATGTATTATTTTGTTTTAAATCTGTCTTTGGCACAGCTCAGTTGTTCGACTAGCGCACCAGCACTGATTGTCTGAACTCCAGGGTTTGAAACTCTGGCTGGGAATCACCATAGCCACTAGAATCCACAAACCAGTGTATGCTAGTGCCGGTCCCAAGCTTAGATCAATAGGAGGGTTATGTCAGCAAGGGCATCAGGTGTACAACCATGTCAAATCAATAATAAGTAATTCATAATCAACTATATTATGTAAAAGATTAAGTGGATGAATTTCAAAAAAAAAAAATAATAATAATCTGTATTTGGCTTTGTAAATGTAAATGTACAGCATTTCTAAAGACCAAGAAAGTACAGTGTACAAATGGAAAACAGCGTTTTTCAAAAGTAGCGTTTGAAATACTCAAAATTAGTGAAGGAAATTAATTAAAAATGAAGATCTGCACAGACGCATTTGCTCTGGCACTCCAAATGGTGGTCAGGTGCATCCTGTTTGCTTTAATTATTTTTCTGATGTGCCTGGAACTCATTTGCATTCCTCCTGTTGCAATTTGAATTGATTGGACGAAGCTCAGCAAGGCTCACAGCAGGGTCTATAAGGACCCACAGTTTACGCTGCACTGCCTGGATGAAAAACAAGCTGTGAAGCCCAAGAAAGTGTCTGAGGATTTCTTTGATGAAATTGTGGCAAGGCAAAGATCCTAGCCATAGCTGTTGTAGCAAAGGTGGTCACCGTTGGAAAAAAGGCATTGTACAGACCACTCAGAAATTGCTGAAGAAGAGGTCAGTTACTATTGCTGTGATGATTTATGGGCTGGACTAGACACACTGGACACACAAGCAGATATTTTTTGAAGATATTTAATAATAACAAAAAGACAAGACAAAGTTACACTGGACAGGTTTAATCAAGACAACACATATGATCTATGTGGCCAATGTGTACATAATATATGCCCACACTGCTATGAAAGCTGAGGCAAAGACAGTTGAGGGCCTTGTTCAAGAGTGGCTGCATAGCAGAGAGGGGCCCTCAACTCTCACCACTAAATCTCTAATTATTCATGGGTATGTTTTGGGTGTAACAAGCAATAAACCAAACAGCATGTCACTTGCCATTCCCTTGAAGAGTCTGACTTTGGCGTATTTGCTATTGCAGCTACTTGAACGTGTCCAACGCTTCTCAGGAAACTGACCTGTTCACTCACACTCACCTGTTTAAAGAAATGAATCAAACACAGTGATCAAAGAACTCCAAAGTGAGCGCCTTAGAATGTCAAAATACAATATTATTGCGCACCAGTACACCATTCCTGACTTTTAATGCCCCTTATATAAACACTTGTCCTATTTATTTAATCATTTTATTTACTTGGGTTTTGCTATGGGTTTGTGCTGCATGTGCAAGTCTGCATACAAGTGTGGTGTACATGCTTTATGAAGGTAACTATGTTGACAATTCACTGCTAATATAATAATGAATTTCTGCATTTTTTTCAGTCAGTAGCACACCTGTGTTTTCCAAAGCCAAAATAGGAATTTATGAAAAACCCATATAATTTTGAGACTACCATGGCCATTGGTGTTAATACTATATTCACCCTTCAGTGTAAACATGCAGGCACAAAACATGAAAATAGACTGTTTGTTGGGTTTAAGATAGCAATGTGCATTGCAACGCGCCTTGTGCAGGGTGTAAGATAACGCCATCAATCTTTCAGTTGGTAGTCCAAAGCTCTACCTACTAATGCTGTACTAAAGCTTTTGTGGCATGGACACCTTCAGGATTTTGCTCTCATAAATATTTTTTTTAATTTTATTTTATAAATATTAGCTCTGTCAAGCTTAGTTCTATTACTGTTAATTATTCGCTTTGAACTGTTAAACAGAGTTCTAAAAAGAACTGTATTTTTAAAAGTCTATTTCCTCCTAATGTAGCTGTGTCAGGGGTCACGGCCTGCTCAGCCATTGAAAAAAGAGGTCAAGACCCAGTACAGGTTGGGAAATAGTGCGCTACAGCATCTTGTTAAAAGCCTTTCCAGAAGAGCGGAGGTTATAACTTGTAATGGCAACACATATTAATTTCCATGTTTTAGGAAAGGGTTCTCCATGTTTATTGAATGATATCCATATTCTTTACGTCCCTTTAATTGTGTAGTCAGGGCCATACATTGACCCCAGAATTTACCATAAGACACTAAATCCACCACTGAAGGGAAGAATAAAAATTGAGTAGGTGTGCAGACAGAAGGGATAAATCTGGCTTGAGAATGGTTTTAGGGGTTTTAAGTCTAGATTATATATAGTGGGAAAGCCCGGGGTCTAGAGAGAATGCTGATGCAAAATCCCTACAGAGAACCCAGATTGATGGGTGGTCATAATAGCTTCTTTTCTTTAAAGCTTATGCTGCTTCATTGTTAAATTTCAGGCATTGAGGCTGAGAAGTACGTTTGATTGAAGAACAATGTCCAAAATAATTAACAAAAAAATATTTGGACACCTGTCCTTGAGCTTGTTGAGCAAATGAGATTAAACTGGACACCGACAAGGCATAACATTATGAACACTGACCGGTGAAGTGAACAACACTGATTCCTGCACCTGTTAGTGGGTGGGATATATTAAGATTTGAGGGAGTTTGACAAGGACGAGATTGTAATGGCTAGATGACATGGTGAGCATGTCCAAAACTGCTGCTCTTGTTAGGTGTTCCTGTTCTGCAGTAATCAGTATATTTGACAAGAGATCCAAGTAAGGGAAAGGATTGAATTCAGAGTTTTGTGCTTGTTCACTTCTTTGCTACAACTGCAGACATATCTGGACGTTTTCACTGCTCCTTCCTTCATGGCAAGACATCTTCATTTGAAATCTTTAACATTTTGTTGTTGTTTTCCCACTCTAGTTCCTAGTCATTTTTTACAGATTAGACCTCTGGATGTTTGGGTAGTGATAATGGAGTTGCTTACAGCTGTGTCTGCCTGTGCTCTGACCCCTGCTATGAACTGACAGTGATTTATGGACTAGACCATGTATTTACTTCCTTTTGCCCCTGGCTCCAATTTCATACAACAGTACACACAAACACAGTGGCAGACTTCACCCATAGTAGGAACTGAAGTATGTTAAGAGGGTTTAGGGTGATGGGCAAAGGGGAACGTTTGGGAAAAGATCAGAAGACTTATAACTTAAAATAGTCTTCAAAATGATTAACTCATATAAATTGCAGTAGTCAAGGAAGCAAACTGATCATACACAAGGGAATCATGGAAAATACAAAATGAAATGACTGGAGATATTGCCCGCTGGCAACATGAAGCCATTGGGGCGGCTACAGTGATGTAAACTGTCAATCTGGTATAGAAGTCTTTAAGTTTTTATTACTGATGGCATTGTTCATGAATTAAATTAGTCTAGCTTGTTAGGTTTGGAACTATGGGCTATTTGGTTGGCTGCTTGGATGGTTTGCTGACTAGTGGTTGGATGGTTGGCTTGTTATTTACTTTGTTAGTTAAATGGTTGAATGGAAGGCTGGTGGTTCATTGGTGTTGATTGGTAGGTTGGTTGCTTAGTTTGTTGACTGGCTAGTTGGTTAGTTGATTGGCTGGTTGGTTGGTTAGGTTCTGTGCTATCAGCCATTCTAAAAGCCATTCTTTGGTGTAGAAGCTTAACTATAATCATTTGTGTATCTTGTTACCACTAAACTATAACTGAAACCAGTTAACTGGTTATTGCCCACTTTTGCCCAAGTATTGCTCACTCAGAAGAAAATAACATATTAATGCTAAATGTCAGAAAACCTACACCATTTGGTTAACAGTCTATTAAATTAGAAATTAGCTTTATGTTACAACCTTATAGACAACAATTTGAAGAGATTTTTGAGCTTTCACAGAACCCTAAGCTTGCCTTTGTAATAAAATGTAACACTGATTGTCAGCCAGGTTTGGGTCTAACATTATTGTCATTTTTTTTGGACCTGAATGGGCACACTGTTGTAAGTCGAATGTGAAGCCAACTCTTTGACCTTAGTTTCCTTTGGGATCCTTAATTTATCTTTTTAATGCCCATAGTTTTGGAATATCATATCCTTATGGCCAGGTGTCTACATAATTTTGTCCATAGAGTGTTTGTCAAAGCAAATACACATTATAACATAATCCTTTTTACAAATTTCTGGAGGATTCCTAAACTTAAAAAATGTCTGAACTCAGTTGCTATGGCTGATTACATCTACATTCAGGCACTTGACATTTGCTGTTACTCAAAGCAACATACAACAGAGACGGGGACAATCCAAGAAACTGAGGGTTAAGGGCCTTGATTAATTGGGAGATTGGCTGTTATTTAGCTTGAACTCTTCAATCAATAGCCCAGAACCTTAAACACTGAGCCACTGATGCTCTGAAGAAAACAAAATCATGACCAATGTCATTGCTGGATTGTGGAGCCAAATCTTTAGATTGCCTTTAGTTTTGGAATAGGATGTATAAGATTTACCAGATGTTTACACACGTTTGCCAATATAGTTTATGTCAAATCAAATCCACAGTAAACTAAAACTCTTGAATTATTCTTAAGAGTTGGTTGGCATTGATCCTATTATTGTCTTGGCCTCATATAACAACAGCACTGGTTAAACACGTGCCAAAAAAGGTGCCAATGTTTTCTCTCAAGCTGCAAATCAAGGACACAATGGCATTTTTTATCATATGCCACCCATCCATTTGCAGACTGTGTGAGAGCCACATATTAATTTGTTACTGCACTGATCAAATAGTTCTGATCCTCAGCAAACATGAGGCTAACGGGACGGATCAACACTGATGTGCTAAAAGATTAGGACCACCTGTCTAATATGCTGTGGAAACAGCTCTGACCTGCATAGGAAATACTAATCTGTAAGACACAGTAGCTCTTTTGGTTTTCCACACCAGAATAAATTGCCATCATTGTTCATCGGTGTCAGTAAGTCTTGGTAGTCCAACATCGTCTTACCCACTAAGTTCCATACAGTGAACTACTGTTCTAATCCTGCACGTCATAATACTCTGTCTTTCAGCATGAACCATGACATATGTCATCTGTGTCAAAGTGTCGAGTTTTGGGTGCTTTTATATAAGAAAACATGAGTATTTTTAGTACAGTAGCTCCAATTAATATGCACGTCTTTGGATTGTGGACGGAAACCAGAACAACTGGAGGAAACCCACACAGAAACTGGAAAACATGCAACTTCATGGAGAAAGGACCCAGTTCGATCTACATGGGAATGAGAAAAACAGAACTATCTTGCACTCAGAAACAGCCTCACCTATCATTTGTATTATTATAAAAAATAAAAATTTAGTTAACGTATCAATGTATTACAATATTCTACAATATTTTGTATATACTGAATTGTGTAGTTTGCATTCACACAAAAGCTTAGCCATGGGAGTTCCTTTGTGAGGCACTAACAGCTTTTCTAAAGTGCTTTTAAATCCAATTTACAGAAGTCTAAGAGAAACTTTTAACAAGTTCCTGGAGGATTTCCTTAACTTAAAGAATTGTGACAACCAACTTGGTACAGCTGATTACATCTGTATTCAGGCACTTGACATTTACTGTTACTCACAGCGATGTACAACTGAGACAGGATTCAGTCCAAGCAACTGAGGGTTAAGGGGCTTGATTATTATGAAGATTGAGGCTGTGGGTTTGAACTATTCAATCAATAGTCCAGTACCTAAGCCACTGAGCCACCAGTTCTCAGAAAAAAGAAACAGCTACACTGCATATGTGGTTCAATGTGTAAAAATAAATAAAATTATATCTTTGACATTTGGAGATCTAATGGTCAAATAAATCGAAGAATATTATGTTAGTCAGATATACTTTATGGTAGTTATACTGATATGGATGAGCAGTATAAAAACACAGTGGCACAGCTGTTGGAGCATGTGCTACACTGTAACATGGTTACTGAGGTTTTCTCAAACTAAATTAGAGACTCAACCACATTTTGTCAAGTGTAAAAGGTAAATATAAAATATTCAGAAGCTTGTGTTTGAGTTGGGAGTGCCTCAGTATGGTCCTGGTAGT
>JAYDZF010000013.1:4453824-4471836 GCA_034509105.1 Microcambeva barbata
TACTGTGCAAAATGCTTAAAATTTGCTTTAATTTTTTTTGTCTTGAAAGATTCTCGATCTCCTCAAGTCTTCAGTCGTTTTTATTGTGTGTATTCTCTTTATTTACTTTTATATGTAACACAACATGCCATAGCGACAATGTATGTTTTAAAAGAATATTCATAATTTCACACAATGAACAGGCATGACATCATGCAGCCTACATAACACATAATCACAATTTGTTGAACAACACTTTAAACTGACTGCACTTCACATGCGTGCGGTGAGCTGTTGTTTGCAATCTGAAAAGGACTTTTAGTGGTATGTGTATTCACCTTTCGAACAAGTGGAATGAATTCTTCCACAAAGCAATAGAAACAGTGCTGCATGAACACATATTTTGTTAAATGTTAGGGGGGGTGGAGAATTCCAAACTAATAATTATGAAATGTAGGGGTGCCACAATCCCCTGTGGCACAGCCATTGCTTCAGATCTCCTAACTAATTAGGCACTGCTTAGGCTTAACGACCTACACCTGGCTGTGTTCTATAAAAACTGTGTTCAGCCAATGTGCTGTGTCATGCCAACACATTTATTCTATCTGAATTTCTCTTCTGCAGCGTCACAGCATTTGAAGGCTTGGTCACTGTGGCTCACAATAGGGACAGATGTAATAACTGGGCTCATCTAAAGAGTTCAGTTGGCTCCCAGCTAGGAGGCTGGGAGGTATTAGGTGCTTTATCAGGGTCAGTTGAGAGTCCATGCCCTGAGTTCTGGGTGTCTTCTCTCTCTTTCTTTCACTCTCTGCATCTCTCATTATTTGTTACAGAGTACCCATATGGAGCATGCCCATAAGGCTCTTCTTTGCACCAGCCTTGCACCCTGGCGTGTTTTTGGTGGCACTTCAGCACCATCAGTGGCAGCCCGAAGTCTGGTGTTTTACTCTCCGCCAGTGCCCTACTATTCACATCAGAGACCACATAACACACCAGCTTTAAACACTCCTCGCTCTTTCTAGTACAGCTGACCTTTGGCATGCATGCTTAGGAGCTGAAGAGCTCCGGATCAAATCCTGTGCTCATTCCTTTTTGATTTATTTTGCTATTCACGATCCCCGGCATCCTTCTGATGCAGTTTTTGTTTTCATTGTCTTTTTGTTTTTCGTTTTTAATATTTACATCTTGATTAATAAACAGTTCTGTTAACTTACTTCTCTCTCTCTCTGTATCTTCGTGTCCACCTACACCTCACGTAACACCCCTCTGATGTAATGACAGCCATGTCATACAGTGTGTTGGCATGTAAGCGTTTAGAAATACTAAAATATGTGTTATTTTTGGCTATCCAATATTGTGGCTGTAATGTAAACAATAAACAAAGAAGATAACGGCGCCCATCTGTCGCCAAACAAGGACGCTAATGGCGCACACCTGAAGCTACAAACTAAAAACTGAAAATGGATTTTCTAAATATCTTCAGCCTGGAACAAGTTTCACAAAAGGTCCATTTTCAGTATCCAACCTCAAGAAGAACAGTCAAAGGTTTACCTGACTGCTGTTCCAACAGCTCTGTCTCATAGTCTGTTTCCCTCTTTTTATATCCTGAAGGACAGTTTTCCTTCATCATCTTATTATAGACTTAACGTGAGGGGGAGAGGAGGGGCGCCTTAATATGCAGGGCCCTATGCAGCATGTGTAGTGAGTGTATAGGGTGCTCGGGCTTTGCATCTGTGTATGTTTGTCTACTTCAGGCTCTTTCAGAAAATAACACATTGTAAAACAATTGTGTATGAGATTTACATTAGAATATGGATCAAATGAAAAAGGGTTGCATTTAGGTTACGTGAAACATAATATAATACCTTTGACATTCCAAATTGTCTTTATGGGAATAAAATGGGCTCCACAATTGGTAGCAGATATCACTGGACCCAGAAATATATTTTCATGCATTATGTATGAAAATTACCATTTTTCAATTTCTTCCAATCTTGTATTTGTAATTTATTTATACGTTTTTATATAAAAATGCACCTGTGCTTAAAACCACACTCATCAGCTGGTCCCATGGCAACCTGCATTACCCTACTCTGAGGTCCAAGGCATTTCACTGAGATGCTATTATTCTGCAATTTTGAAGCTGTCTGAATTCAGCAGATATTTGTAGAGTGGCAATTTGCACTATTTGTGTCGAGTAGGCCATCTTAGTTTGTACTCACGGTCAGTTCGGCAGTTCCATTACACTTGCCTGCTTGCACTATTTGATGAAAATCGTAAAACTCTGCCTGACTGACTGAGGTGAGATATGTGCTTAGCACACACATTAAGTCACTCTGGGTAAATCAGCTTCTGGAGTATGAATCAGCCTGTATCTGACAGCGCTGTAGCACACCGCATGACAGCAAGAGAAAAATATGCTCTCTATGGTGATTCATATGTGTGCAATGTATTATTACAAGGCAGGATGTCTGTAGTGAGAAACAAATATATTTGGGTAAGTCTTTATGGCTGATTTTTTTTACTCTAGCAAGTGAAAAAAAGACATTGCATTTCCTCAACAAACAATGCTTTTGAACAACAGGTTATTTGTCAGGACATGTATAATGCAAGATGCTCTAGTATATAAACTAGATTCATTTTGCCAATTTCATTTTATTATAGTTTACATTTGATTTCAAATGTATGGTAGTAACATTTTTACCCATATACACTTTAACACGATTAACCCATTATGACAAAAAAACTATTTATTGTTTTATATTAGAGGATAAAACTATCAATTATTACTTAAATATAATATAAATGTTAAAAAAATGTGCCATGTTCTTTAGTTTATACCAAATACATATAATACAATTATATTTACAACTACGTGCGCTGACCTCCACTCGAACAAATATATATATTTGGAGAATTGGAGAATTGGAGTATTTACAAAAACTACAGATAAGCCCAAATCAAGAGCAAGACCTAGAAAGGTACATAACCAGCACAAACACCAAACCTTAGCGTTGGTATAAGCAGCATAAGCATGAACTTCGAAGAGTAAGGCCAAGCGTGCTCATTTTAAAGATCAGCTGGGCCTCATTGATCTGGAAGGAGCCAGTTAAGGAGAGAAGGTTTGTGTCCCATTTCAGGGGCTGCATCCTTTGAAGGACGCATTCAAAGGCCGATTGCGTCACAGACGCGTGATGGCTGTCCCATTTCGAAGGCTGCTTCTTATGCGGCCTTCAAATGCGTCCTTCTTTTACTCGGAAACAAAGGATTTATCCGATGTATCCTCAACAGCCTAAGCTATCCCAGAATTCATTGCGTTCTACAGTTCTGGTAGAGAAAATACCGGCGTCAACTGAGGAATAGGCAGAGTTCGCTTTAAAGTGAAAATATTAAGTTTAAACTCTGTAATATATTTAACGATTTAAAAGTTTAAAAGCCAAAGCGGTACACAGATTTCAGTTTATGGTTAAAGTAGATCCTGAAGTTTTTACTTTCACACCCATGAGACTGATGAATATTATTATTATTATGATTATTAATAATAATAATAATAATAATAATATCTAATAATGATAATTTAATACAAGTTTCTCCGCCTTTACCACCGATATATATAGCATTACCTAGATGGGTTTTGTAACTAGGCGGTAAAGGCAAAGAAACTCAGGGTGCCAACAGGAAATACTCTGTAGGCTAGACCATTTAATTCGGTTCAGCCTATGCAGCCTTCAAAGGATGCAACCTCAGTAGGACACGTCCTCCGAAGGATGATGCCCCTGAATTGGGACACACCCAAGGTGTGCCTGCATACCATGCTTCTGGTGGGAGAGGTGTGGCAGGCACACACAGGAGCACTGCAGTGTTAAACGGCCATTAAACAAACATGCAAATCCCTGTATAAATTATGTAATGTTCTTAGCCGAGTTCCCCTAAGCTTTATATAATTTTTCTTAGTTTTTTTTTGTCTGCATTGTTGTCTGCTGATTTCAGTTTTATGAAATAAAGAGGCACAGTTTCCAGAAACTGCTATTATGCATTTGCTCTTGTGTGTAGCTTTGATTATTTTGTTCCTGTGGTTAATATTTTTTTCCTTTGTTTCCTGGAAAATCTCCTGCCATTTGGGTTAATCGAATTTAATTATCTGAGGTGCACAGGTACACCTGGTGCCTTTGTTGTGGGGAACTCAGTTACATACAGTAAGCAGGATAATTAGAGATGGTGTGTTCAGTTCAGTTCATTTTCTTTAACCACTTATCCTAATCAGGGTCGGGTAAGGGTGCTGGAGCCTATCATAGCTTTTTAATGGGTGCACCCTGGACTGGTCGTCAGTTCATCGCAGGTACCTACAGCACAATTGAATGTCTTGAATCAACTTGGTGGCATGTCTTTGGACTGTGGGATGAAAGTGCCCGGAAGAGATGGTGTGTGATAGAGCAAATGCATTAAAATGAAATATCAAAAGAACACTATGACTTTCACAATAATAAAATACTGGAACTCAAACTATATAGTCCAGTATCTCCTAAATAATTTACTATAAAACTTTTGAGATTGAATGTTTTTAAGTTAACATGCAAAGAAACTGAATAATTATTTTGGGTTGTTCCTGCTGGGGTCACCACAAAGGATTATTTGTCTGTGTAATTGATTTGGAACATTGTTTATACCACAGGCACTTCCTAATACAGCCATCATTCTAGTGCAAACACCGAGACTCTGTGTAACATGTCCCCATAAGTGCTAGCTTCATAAAACAGCACACACCCTGGATTCAAGCTCAGGCAATGCTGTTACCAGTATTAAGAACCAGGTTAGCATAGCTTTTAGCAACATTTAAAATATTGTCTACTAGTTATGTGTGTAATAATACTGGGAGTAATTGGTTTGAGCAGTCCAAAATTGGTCACCCAGAGTAAACCCACGCAGATGCAGGGAGAACATACCGGACCGGGACCTTGCTATGAGGCAACAGTGCTACCCACTGTGCTGCCCAAAAGTTATTAATATGATGACTGTTTCCCAAAAACAAAACTACTAATAACCAGTATTTTTAATATACTGAAACAAAATCAATTCCTAATTACAACAGCTTACAAATAAACAACTGCAGCAGTCATCCATGGTTAAAATAATCATGCATTTAATACGATGCAAAAGAAGAGACAATAATTCAGGTGCTTGCCATCTTTCTAAATCATTTGTATAGATTTTTGGTCTAATATAAGCAGAAAAATTTTTGTAGCAGTAACAAATCAAGCTTTATAACAGCATCCATCATCATGCTGTTGACATTTTGAAGCCTTTTTCTATATTCTCATTTCCTTTACAATGTACAACAACAGCAGAATGTTCCTCGGTTCGACAATGTCAACTGTAATGATGTCTAACCCTGTTTAGCTCACTTGGGGACCTTCACTATAGTACATTTCACTCATAAAGAGCTTCAACAAGTCTTTATGTATACAGTATATGGCTCTTCATTTGTACAACCTGCTGGGTGGCAGGAAAGGTTTCCTCAGTGCAAAATAGACTGTAATAATTGGATCATCTTTACCTACTCCAAACCTACCTCAATATCCAGTAATATAACAGTGTTACATAATTCTAATACATTGCAGGTCTTCTCTTTTTAACTAGAAAAATATACTGGTTGTGTATAATATTATCACTGACAGTAAATATCACAGATTATATCGTCATCCTGCCACCTGTTAATGAGTGTAATATAGTACACAGCAATTAAACATTTGATCATCAAATCTGAAGTGGGGGACATAAACAAGTGTAAGGATTTAAATGAGATGACAAGGGCTAAACTGTGATGGACTGTACTGAACTGGCAACAGGGTCATGGGTAGCCAAGGCTCATTGATTCACGTGGGGAGCGAAGGCTGGCTCGTGTGTTCTGATCCAACAAACAAGCTACTGTAGCTCAGACTGCTAAATAAGTTAATTCTTGTTCTGACAGAACGGTGCAAGATTACTCAGGTATTTCAATTCCTTTGTTATATTGCATTTATTAAGTAAGATGTAAAGGAAAAGGTTAGCAAATGTGTGTGTTGCCAAAGATGTATAAGCAGATCAGTCAACCTAAAGTGGAAAACTAATCATGTGTTTATTTTTGTTATCTTTTTATATACCTTCTCATTTTTAACGCAAGCTTTTCAGACTGTATATGGCAAATTTATTTTTCAAGAAATATTTTCTGTCGAATTGAAATGAAAGTACAAAAAGGGAGATGAAATCTATTCCACATAGACAAATCTGAATATATATATAACTTTGAACATTGGTTTTGGTTGTGTTTGGAACTACAAATATGAGAGAAAGATTATTAAATGCCATCTGTTGTTAAGGTGTTGTTAGGGATTACGATTAAGCTAAAGTTAAGACTGAACAAGTTTTATTAGGGGACTTCCTTGATGCAGCATTCAGAAATCACCTACACTGACGAATACTGCCTAAGCCAATTTAGTTGCTGATAGAATGGTGCCAAAACATAAAAGATTTAGCCTCCTACAGTGAGTTCTCTTACTATATAAGATTATATATAACATCTATTTCCTAAAGTAATGAATTTTACTGTATAAAACATTTTTTACGTGTGTGTGTGTGTGTGTGTGTGTGTGTGTGTGTGTGTGTGTGTGTGTGGATGTTTTGGTGTGCCTTGGTTTTTTTTATATTGACTTTATGACTGATATCAAGGATTCATTGGAACACCAAGATGAATTTAGAATTTGTATTTTGTATTATTTGAATAGCAAATCCCCAAAGTTTGGTTACTTAAATTCCCAATACCTTTTCACAATATTATGTACAGTTGATGGTAAACGATTATTTTTAATGCAATCTTGCAACACAATGAAGATAAATTGTTGCACTTGAATCTGTAAAGATCATTAAAATAAATATAATAAAAAATATTGCATTTTATACTGTAAAATGTGTCAACTAATCCATAATTGGGGTTTTGAACAAATACAATTTAGGCTAACAGTCTTGTATAAGTCTCTGATAGTAAAATGCTTCAATTTGAAAAAATTAGTATCATTATAACATTATCTCACATTAACTAATACAAAAATAAAAAAAATATCCCTTATCTAGCGAAAGGCATCATTTCACCTGCAGATGAATTTTCATATGTGGGTTAATTTGCATAGTAATGGCATCAGTTATTAGGAGTCCATTTCCAGATCCCACACTGTATGAACAACAGTCATAGTTTATATAGATTACTACCCCAGCCAGATGGCTGAGTTGAGTTTTGAACTGATGAAATGTCAGGTCTATTGTGCTGGGTTTGACATAAACCATATTCTTTATTATTTTTTGTTCAAACATACATACAAAATGTCAAAGCTGGTTTTCATTGTTTCACTTTCTGTTTACAGGACTTCTGGAGGGAAAACGATTGACGATCACAGACCCTTCAACATACTTAACACTGAGCATTGAGTGTTTCTTAGCAAAAAGATAAATATTATAAATATAACAGACAACATTCATATAACATAAAGACATTTTGTGTCTTTTTAATTGTCTGCATTGTGTGGAGGCTTGTCATATATATGATTACACTAGACACCTTTTAGTCCTACTAATCATATACGTAGTGTAGATCCCTTCCTTTTAATTTATCTGCCACTTGAAATTCACTTTAGATGGTTTTGTAACTTCAGCAATTCAACTGTGAATGTAATTAGGGTTTCTGCGCCATGCACCATTGTCTTCACACAAACCAATGCCATCTGTCTGGCTTTTGCAAAGCAAACAATACAAAAATGCACGCATTAATACGCATGAAGGCAAACATTACCATAAGCAACACAAATTCCAAACGGTTTAGCATTTAAAATGTACAGGGAAATGAGGGTGGTCAACATAAATAATAAATAATAATTAAAAGAATTGCATCTGTACTTCAAATGTATACTACTATTTAACATTATTATGACCACATCCTTTTATGACTCATGAAGGATGACATGTTTCGTGAGCTGGCTTGGTGAATTTTTGCATATTTGAGTATGAATGATCATGTACACCCCCAAATGCTTGTTGTTGTCCCCATGTACTACCCCTGCCCCCTATTTCCCCACACTCCCAATTGAGCAATTGTGTGACCTCTATGGGTCTTCCCCATGCCACCTTCAGCAGCTGTGTGATGCCATCAGCATGGCTCCAGATTCCAATGAGAACCTACCAGGACCTTATTGATTCACCCTCAGCTTTGCCTGTGCTGTGCATGGCAGCTATTCTGGATATTATCTGGCTAAATGGACTTTACAAATGATCATGCTAATTAATCATTTGCAACAAATAATGAACTACTGGGCTAATTATTTTTAAAAAGTAATCATATCAGCGCATGGTTTGAAATTATTTTTTTCTTCAATGCATTACTAGCCCCTACACTGAACACAATTCATTATTAGTCAGCATGATGAATACAGAATGAATCCTTTTAGTTAGCAGTGTGACAAGGTAATAAACAAAATAATACACAAGCACTGTTTAATTATGCACTACAAAGAAATGGAGCTGATCTATCATACACCTTTCCTTTTCCACAGATTTTAAAATGTTTTATGCTGTCACAGTACTGTAAATTGCTTTGAATAAAATAATCTGCTATATGTAAAAAGTTAGTTTTAACATAAAGCCTGCACAATGATGTTTTGTGCCAGGTAAAAAGGAACTTTATTTTAATATTGATAATAATAATAATAATAATAATAATAATAATAATAATAATAATAATAATAATAATAATAATAATAATCTGCCACCAGGTTTTGGCCTCATTTTTGTTTGATTGAGTCTGCTTTTGTCACCAAGTATACAGTACATATAACCACATACATTACAAGATAAATAACCCAGCTGTTGGTAGTTCTCTACTTTATTCAAACAAAACAATAAGCAGACTATGTACAAATAAAACATGTTTAAGTATCTGCCACTGGCGGGTTGGCCTTACACATGACACATGTCATAAGGGGGCATGTGCTAGTTTGCTGTTTTCCTTCGCCAGAATTGATGTTCTGCCTAAGGCAGGTTAAACCTGAAATCTGTAAGGCTGCTTTGAAATTGATTTCCAATGTGGACGTTCTACACACATTAATTAAACATATAACTTATAAAATCGCATGCATAATGTAATGTTTAATCAAACAAGACACTCTTGCTCAGTAACTGTGACCCAGCTGTGAAACTGTATATCTACATTTACACATGGTGTAGTTACAAAAAATCAGTCCATTTAAAAACAGCCATCAATTACCATACTTAGTAGATGCAATAAAGGTCCCAAGTAACACCTGCTCAATCATGTATTAGCAGTTTGAAGTGAATCCTGCAGTGAGTAAAAATGCCAACACACAAAAGGCAAAGGAATTAGCAGCTTTTTATTTTTAGTACACAGTGGGAAAGATTTCACTGCAGGAAAGAGGTGAGGCAGAAAATGTGTAAAATAACTAATGAGAGATAATTAGAAACTAGTGAAAATGAACAGTGTTGACATTCTAGTTTTCAACTCAGAGTTCCTTTTCTCATGGCTCCATATGTCTGCATCAGTGTTGCTCAGTGAGGAACCTATAACCCTTTAGATATGGTGTTAAAATTGTAAATAGTAAAATTCTATAAATATATGTGTAATAAATAAAATACCATTTAAAATATCTAATAAAATCACTGATAATTCAAACTGCTTTTTTCGTTTGTTCCTTACTTTATTTGCTAGAGAGCGATACTAACCAATCAGAACTCCTCATTGGAACAGGTCAGACTCATGACCTGTGCTTTACATTCCCCTTCTGAGGAGATCTGAAGGGTTCTGTCATGTATGTAGCAAACTGTCAAGAAAACTGACCAATTAGATGTAAGATTTTCTCTAGGAGCTCATAGAGATCAGTGCCTTTTCACATGTTATGCACTACTTACATATTATTCATTTAAACAAAACAATGGTGCTGTATGTGAGCATTTCAGGCTAGTAATCTAGTTAACCTTGAATGGCACCTGCAAATGAGACAGAAGTTGAGGCGATGTGAGGATACAGAGGTTCCATTTGTGGTCATTCTCCAAAACAGGATACACCAAATTCAAATTTTAAAATATAAAAGGTTGTTCACCTTACCATCCATATATAAAGCTTTAATAATAATAATGTATTTTTTTATTCGGTTTTTTTTAATGTATTTTTTATTTTTTTATACACTGGAACTGTGACAAATTTTCCTGTTGTCCCACAATGCGGAGGACGATAAAAGAGCCCTCTCTTCAGCAAAACCTTTTCTAAATCTCTTTTTTTCTTATCCACCTGGGGTTTGGTAAACTGAAGTTTGACTGGAACCATTTTCCTCAAACTCTCAAGATGGGTTTGGCATAAAAAGAATGACAGAAAAAGAAGACGAAGGAAAGAACATGGTGCCCTCTGTCAATTAAAGTGAAGGTTCTGTGAAGTTCTGGGACTGTTTTTTTTTCTTTCCCTAAAAGCGCTGGGAACCTCATTAGTGTATTTGGAGTCATGGACTCAAATCAAATCCATAAAAACACTTTTTATGCTTCCTGTCTAACATCACTCACTTAAAAGGTTAATTAAATGATGCATACAAACAGTGAAAAGCCAAAACAAAAATGTATGTTTGTGCAAAAAAAAGCAGTTTGCCATCACGAGAAAAACAATTACTATCGTCATGACAACAAGACTGTCATGTTATTCTTTTATGTAACATCCTCTGCTTAGCCACAACCTTTAGTCAGTCTGCAGACATTCCTTTTATAGAGATCGAGAATGTGCGGAACGGCTTGAATGCAGAAAAACAACATATTTCAATTTATTTGCACAATCGTTGTGAGTATTTAATTGCTTTTTAAGTCCTGGACAACTAACCACTATACAGCCATGTTTAATTCTGTTAAAAATCCTAAATTATCGCTAAATAAATAAAGTGATTACATTTTGGGTTAGATCAGTGCTGAATGGCACTTCACATACTTTCAATCATAAGAAAAGAATAACAAGCTCAAGCCCAGCATGGTGTTTCAACTAGCAAGAGCTTTGCTTCTTCTCCTTCTATTTTCTGCACGACGGGAAACTTCTTACTGCTTCTCAGTAAAGGCATTATGAGCCCAGCTTCTAGGCTTCTCTGAACCAACATATAAGAGAGATGAAATCATACACGCTATCGTCTCTAACTGTGATAGTTAGATGTTGAATGAGAAAAGATGATGTGTGAATTGAAACCATTGGTACTTATGAGCAGCAGTAAATTTACCTTTTGTGATTTCATTTTTTTATTCTTGTTGATCCCATTAGGGGTCGGCACAACAAATTCTGATCCACATAATTGATTTGTGTCGCATGCCCAGATTCCGGACACAACCCTCCTATTTAATCAGACTTGGGACTAGAACTACAATGTGCTGTTTTTTGCATCCTTGTTGCCCCACCTTTTGTGATTAAAATCATAAAATTATCCTGGGCTTGGTATGATTTTGTGATTCTATTTGTAATTATTTTATGGATTTTTAATCAATTGTTTTAACCTTGTTAAGAGTCAAATGGAGTCCAGATCCACAGAAACCCAGGACCCAGATTTTCACAGGGACTATACCATTAACCCCCAACACACCGTAATAATTTCTGTGTAGACACAGGCCAGTCAGTTGCACCACAGATATTTGGGTTTGACATTAGAACCATCAAATTGACACAACCTCAGCCACCAAACCTACCTAAAGATAAAAATACTTGACCAAATTGTTAACTGACAAATGTTTACATAGTTTAAGTACATAGTTATAACGTCTGTATTATTAAATGCTTCTACGCTTGTTTTAGAGCATCTAATAATTTCCTTAGGCTATTATACAATTTATTACACACTTTGGGGTTAAAATTATGAGGGTGTTAATTATTAAGCTTGTGTTTGTCAATCAAAGGTTACAGCATGTGCCAAACGTTTGAAAAAGGCCACCCCCTTTATAAACCATGATCATGTTCCCTTGAGTTGCAATGGGTTAGCCACATTATTCTGAAATCAAATTCTGAAATCCAGCAATCTAATAGTCAGGTGTTATACTGTATTTTTGGCCAAATAGTGTATAATACAGACACACTTGTTTATCCATAGAAAAGGACTTGTTAACCCTGGCTAAATGCTTACACTTGAAGTAGAAATCATCTTTAGTAGTCTCAGAATGCTGGGAATAGAAACAGGCTGTGTTCCAGATCACCAGATGAAAATGCCCATTTTACATACATGCAAGTGATTAGAAAACACATTTGAACAATCCACCTACCTATCAATTATAAGAAATATATTATAATAAACTGTGTTCAAAAGCAGTTACATGAATTAAAAAATCGATACTAAAACTAACATTTTAGGATTCACCCTGTACTGTCGAAATCCAAAGCTCACCTAAATCCAAATCCTGTATCTGAAAGAAACAAACAGGTGAAGTGAACATGCTTACCTGACCACTCCATACATCACCAGGATGTTCCCAAGCAGTCCCACCACGCAGATCACGGAGTACAGAGCCGTTATGGAAACAGCTATCACGATCCCTGCAGGTCCTTTGCTTGTGTTTGGCTCGCTGTGGTTTGTTCCGTTGGGGATGAAGCTCATCACATCGTAGGGATCTGTGACACCAGCTTCAGGCGCAGTGGATCTCTCCATGATGTCCGTACGCGCTCTCTCGGCGTCTTTTACTTTGTGTACAGATTGGAATATTAGTTAAGTGTGCTCTTCAAGTAGGCTTAAAAACTACCAAAATGAAAAAAACAGACCCAATACAACTGAAAAGAATTGCTTTGATTAATTAGCTTTAAGTTTAAAGAGATCCGACAGATTAAGGATGCGGAGTGCACTTGATGCTCTGACACCGCAAGCAGGTTTGATTCCAAGTCTTAGGGGCTGAGGGAGAGAGAGAGAGAGAGAGAGAGAGAGAGAGAGAGAGAGAGAGAGAGAGAGACAACAGATTTATTGCACTTCAAAAAAGTACATCAGCCATTGGGGAGCAGAGTCAACTGCAGTGTTTATCAGCTCTAAATTTCAACTACATTGTATATATTGTATATCATTCACTGAGTACAGTAAATAAAAACAAACACAGAACCATGATAAAATACAGGCATGAGGTTATGAATAATAATAACAAAATTATTTAAAAAATAATAATAGTAATATTAATAATAATATTAATAACAATAATAATAATAATAAAAACACAGAGGTGTGAACCCGACTTGAATCTTGATGTTGCTGGTCTGCTGTGTGCCATCCTTCCCATTATAGGATGCACAAACCAGTGCATTTTAGTGCGGGTCCCAAGCCCAGATAAATAAAGAGGGTTGTGTCAGGAAGGACATCCAGCATAAAAACTATGCCAAATGAATAATGTGTATCATGATGTTGGGGCAACCCATAACAGGAGCAGCAAAAAGAACATATATTTAACCTTCATGTACAGGCAAGTTATTAAGCTTCGAATTCACAATAGTCATACAATGATGACACAAGACAATAAAAACAAAAACTTTAAGTAGAATATTACTCAACGCTTACAAGGTGAATGTGATATGAAATGTGTCAACTGCAGTGTATGATGCTCAACAGTTACCAGTGGAATCTTCCTCTATTCCTATATAGTCACCATCCAGTATCCACAGATGTTTATTTTATCTGATTTATCTGATCACATTGACAGAATCTCTGTGTGAGATACTGTTTGTCTGATACTTCAGACAAATCCAGTCTGTGAGCTATTTTATTAAAGATTTCACCATCACAATTAGAATGTGAACATAGCCCTGATGGACTTGGCTGCCCTAAGCAGACACTCTGAATGGCACCTGGCGTGTTCAGGCTGTCTAGGCTCATGCAGTATACGTAATCTGTGAAGCATGAAAGCTTAATATGGCTGGACAGGTCAATCTGACCCCCGTCATCTCTGATGTTCTAACAGAAAATAGACAGGAGAAAATTTCCTGCGTTGGATTGACCAAAAAAAAAAATCCACAGCTACGCTTTTATCAGAGTCTGCTGGATTCAGGACTAGGAATCTATGACTCAGTATGAAGGCAATTAGGTTATCGACAGACTCCAATAGGATAGCTCGAGAACGACTGACGACCACTGAGAAAGCTTCACAATTTTGTTCCTAAGAAGATATTTAGATATTTAACCTCTTTTTTTCCACTGACGACTTTTTTTAGATCCAAACCTACATTTCACATTCACCCAGTTTTTTGGCACGACCTCAATATTTGTGTTATGAAAAGCAACGGTCCTTTATTCCACTCTTTATGCATTGTAGGAGGGCTGCTGCTTTTTATATTGTTTTTTATATGTCTCTATTTTTAGAACTCTTGAAACCTAAGGTAAAACTAATCTTAATTAAAAAGGTTCAATTCTATACCAATATTTGTCCGTATCCTTCTCACATAGTCTCATCTCTTACATAACTGCAGCTTCCCACCACCTTCCATACATTCACCATCTATTCTTTAAGTTGCTTGAACTGAAACTATGTTTACTACTGAGGATACATGGGATTTTGTACACATTTGAGAATACCTGTAACTTCATACACTTATGTGTTTGTTTTTTACACAATTTATTTTATCTTACAGTTGTAGGGTCCATTGAGTGCTTCAGACAGCTCACAGCTCTGGTAAATAGTTAATATTGTTTCCGTCCAGTTGACTCAATTGTTTGAACGGAATACTACCAAGCAGCTACACTGTTTTGTCATAGCATTTCTACATGCCCTGTTATCTTCTGATACGTCTTCTACCTGCCCTTTCTTACTTTTATCTTCCTTTCTTCACATTCAAATCAGCTTTGAATGTCACCTGTCCTCATCTACAACAGTTACAAAATGTTTTCATGCTTAATGTAGATGTCAAAAGTGAGATCTTTCAAATACATTGATAGTCTCCTCCTAAATTTTGTTTCAACACCAGGTTTTTACAGCTGAGTGAATTTTGCTAAGTGCATCAATTATTTTTAATGCATTAGTTGGAAATGAATGGTGGTACATTAAAAACAATGACTTTTGTTAATGATGAAACCAGCTGAGAAACTGCACTCTTCACAAGTAATGATTTCATGTTCAATATGCTCATTTACATGGTCTTGCTCTTGAATGAACTCCACCACTGTTTTTAGCTGCATACATTATTTAAAAAAAATATATAAGTGGTTAAAATTTTAATTGTATAATAAGCGTTATTAAGAGTTAATCAAGTTTAGACAAGCCATTTTTAAATCTCTGTAACCCCAATACCCAAATAACACCCAAAAGTTGTTCAATGTCCAAACTAAGGAACCTGAAAAAGTGGTAAATCATTAATTTTTCAGCTTCATATAAACTAGTGTTTGACTAAAGCCTATCGTAAATAAATACAAATAAAATTAATTATGCTATTTATAAAAGTTCCTGACAACTCTCTGTAAGCTAAGTAATAAATGGGTTATGCACCACAATATTTTGCAGTAGCCTACTTTAAGTCCTCATTTAAACACATCAAAGGAGATTTGGCAAGAACTTAAACAGTGAGTTGCCAAAAACAATTTGCAAAGAGTGAGCTGTGCTCTGATTAAATTTAGTTAAATTTATTTACAGTTATTGCTGCCAACTTTGGTGCAAATAGACAACATAGCAATATTTTATTATTTTTATAATGTACAAGTCTGTTGTTGGTGTTGAACAAATAAGCCTCACTATGGACAAGGGGAGAACATGCACACTCTACACAAAAAAGACCTGTACCGCCCCATCTGGTTATCTAACCCAGGTAAGGTGACCGTGGTACCTACCCTTTGCTTGTGTAACTTCTAATTTCCTTTTCCAACATCTTAGCCATTTACATCTCGAAAACGATTGTCATGAAACAGTATCGAATCGTGACAATTGCCATCCCATTTCTCATTAATGGAGTACTATTAAGCTTCAAGTATATTTTTATACATTGACATACATTAAACTGACAAAGCCTGAAACACTGTTGCCACCTTGTGTTCAGACGGTGAGAGTCAGAAAACGCTGCTCTGGCTGAAACCTTCAAATAAAAAAAAGAAAAAAAAGAAAACTAAAGAAAACAGAAAATTATACAAGATTTATTAGTAGCATACCTATTTGTTTATACCTCCACTCAAAAATCAACTCTTACAATATATGAGTCTTAATGACTTAAAGTTAGGCAACAACACGACTGTGTCTTCAAACAGCGATGTAAGGTCACTAGATTAAGATGTGCCACAATTATGTCGTAAACTAATGAGCTGTATCAAATGTTAAGCGAGAATCTTTTGCACCATGAATGTAATGAGTAAAGGCTATAGAAGAATATTTTCAAAACCCCACTGGGAGTATTGATATGTAGATAAAACTATATACACCAATTATAAAGTTAGTGATTCAGTGTGATATATTTACCTGAGATGGCTAAAAGTATCCTAAACGATTTACCTACTTGACCAAAATGCTCTTGCATGACACAGTCATTGAAAATGACAGTCAGTGATGCCTCTTTAAGATTCTCTTGTTGTATGTGATTGTATCTTATTGGAAAAATAATGTCTGCAGGCCACATACGTCTCAATAATCATATCTGCTAAACTGTGGCAGGGGTGATCGTGATAGAGGCTGTTGCCAAGCAACAGCTTCCCTTTTGAACCACAGAATTTGATACTAGCAGAGGACGCTAGAATAAACAAATATGAAGAGTTTTAAAGTGGCCACATGGGTCTATAGCCTTGAAAAAATGACAATATTTGAAAATGTATCATATGCTCCTCCTAATTACCCATCACTGGCTCCCTGATGAGTTTTATCTTTGTGAAACAGGAGTAGGCTCAAATAAAAGCCGATCATTAAGTCCATGCAATTAGCTTTTTCTGTTACGTGGCCCTTGTGACAAATAAACATAAACGACAGAACATAGAGATCTAGGGTATAAGTTTATTGCAGGGCATTGGACCTAGAGCCAGTTCACAACAGCCATAGTCATCTGTCTGCACATTGAAGAAAATTGAATGAAAAGTTTCCAAAAGCTCCAAGAGTCTGAAATTGAAACTCAGTTTGCTGGTTTACGTTGTAGTGCTGGTCCCAAGCCCAAATAAAATACTAGGGTTTGGTCAGGAATGGCTTCTGGCATAACAACAAATATGACAAATCCATTATGCGGGTCACAATCCACTGTGGCGATCCCCAACAGGAGCAGCCAAAAGAAATCACCTACAGTATTCACATAAAGGACTCAAAAAGAACTACATGTGTCAATGTATTGCCTACTATATTATCTGTTAAGTCACAGTAGATGCAGTAAAATATTCTGAAATAATTTCAGTGACAGCCAAATACTTGCAGAGACCCCACACTTAAAATCTAATTCAGGCTTTGTAACACAGTTAAGGATTTATTTCATTCAGTTAATGCCTGCAGTTTTCATAGATTCAGTGGCTCGCTCATTGTTATACGAATTATATATTTTAATAGGAATATACTATTCATATGAATTAAACTAATATTTTGAATAGTAGTCTTACTTTTGCACCCCATTGTTTACTTCACATAAGAGAGTAGCATTAATATTACATCATATAAGAAATAATACACCTTTAAAAATACAACACATCCCCATTTGAAGATATTTAATCATGTTGTAACCCCACTTTAAGTCATTCAGAATTGAAGTGACAAGATACACAAATAGCTGTGGTACTGTTAAAGATTAGATTAGATTCATACTTTTTTCATCACTTTGCAGTGAAAATTTGTTCTCCACATTTAACCCAATCCGTGCAGTGAAACACATATACACACTAGTGAACAATAGGGGGCAGTGAGCACACATGCCCAGAGCGGTGGGCAGCCCTACCCACGGTGCCCTAGCCCTAGCAGTTAGAGCAGGGGTGTCAAACTGGATCCATAAAGAGCCGTGTGGCTGCTGGTCTTTGTTCCAACCAACCCAGGAGGTCACATGATCAGCTGTCTAACTGAGACCAGGTAATT
>JAYDZF010000013.1:4482772-4492910 GCA_034509105.1 Microcambeva barbata
GCCACTGTTGGGTCCTTGAGCAAGACCCTTAACCCTCACTGCTCCAGGGGCGCTGTATGATGGCTGACCCTGCGCTTTGACCCCAGCTTCCAAAGTTGGGATATGTGAAGAAAGAATTTCATTGTACTGTACATCTGTATATGTGTGATGACAAATAAAGGCTCTTCTTCTTCTTCTTCTTCTTCTTCTTCTTCTTCAAACAAGCTTTTATATGCAAAGAATCAAAGTATTTTTGTTTTATTGTACATGATTTGTTTTAATGAGATTTAAATGTCATGTTTCACAGTTACGTTACATTGATGAAAGAAAATGGTTACACATTACACACGTTTCAACAGCACCAAATATATACAAAACTGTCAAGGACAATTTTGTATTTCCAATTTACCTCACTTGCATGTTTTTAGGAGGCAACCTGAGCAAACATGCAAACTCCATACAGAAAATACCCAGACTGCCCAACCTGGTGATTGAATCCGAAAACTTCTTGCTACGAGTCGACAGTGCTACCAACCTGGCCACCATGCCAGCTTTTGTATACAGTAAACCCCCAACCTTTTCAGTCCAAGAGCACCTGTGAATCGTGCAAAAACATACATTTTATAGACAAAACCCAGAGCATGCCTCAAAAACCTAACAGACAAGTATAAATGAATAATGCCTTTGGATTGGCTGCTTTCAAACATCCTCTAACATTGACTGTATTGGGAAACTACATTTCCTGATGATACACCAGGTGAACATGGGGAACCAATTGGGAACAGATGTCACACAGCAAATTGCACAGCAAATGTGTCTATACTAAGAAACACACCTGGACCTCATTGATTCAGTATGCCTAAGCGTGGTTGCAACATGAAATCTTTGCGAGGTATTGTCAATTTCTCTGTGTTGAATCGCTGTGTTTGTGTGTGCTTATTGTTTGCTGTTTCTTTGTATGTCATCTGTTGTAAATATCATTTAATATGTAAATAGATTTGTAAACAGCATCCCTAAATTTGTTCTTTTTACACTACATATACAGTATTGTATATATTTTTCCACGTTAACATAAACTTCACCGGTATATATTAGACTCCTCTTGTCCCATAGGTTTATTTTTAGGCTAAAAACACTTTACATTATTACACCACCCCAGATAATCTCGTAACACTGTGCCAATGTTACCCCAATATGTATATATTGTCATTCATGCAAGCATGTATAAGTAAGGTAAATTTAGACAAATGTATGTTAAAATTCATGTTACATGTAAATTAGTGAATCATACTATTTTTATTTATTAATAATTAAAATGCATTAAAATGATACACTGGCATGAAAAAAAATATTAGTGATTATAAGTTATGTTATAAGACCCCCAACCGTGAATAAGCAGGGGTTTACTGTATATGACAAAGGCATTATTTTCTATATGGAAACCTTTCATTGTGTAAGTACTCAAGCTGCATAGTTTTTAAATGTACTGTCATCAAAAAGTGGATCTGGAAAGGCAGACCAATAAACAGGATTTTGCAGTACACCAGTCTTAAGGTTGTAAGTTGAAGTGCATTTTTTACACTGTATAAAGGACAACATCTTGATGTTTTCCAAACTTTAAACAAGGCAGACTTCGGAGAGCTTATATGGACTTCAACATTAAGAAGTGGGTCAAAGAAAACAGTTTACAGAATGTGAAGGCCAGCTGTTAGGAGAATTAGAGAAACTGGAATCCATCCAGTATGTCATGGATGTTTGCTATTTATGAATGAGGAAACACAGATTATCATCATAATCATGGAAGCTATGGTTGTCATTTCGGATAATGAAAATTTGAAAAGTAGTGGACCTAAAACTTAACCTTGAGGAAGATTAGATGATTTGGGGTTTTGGGTAAAGATGAAGTATTGTCTTATGCGTAAGGAAATGAACTAGGAAAGGCTTGTGTCTAAAAAACTATTGCAGATAGACTTGCCAGAAGTACGTCAAACTAGACCATGTGCCCAACATGTGGTGGTCCTTTTTTAGTAGTTTAATTGTTTCACACTGACAATAACTATACCATAAGGCTTCTTGTAGTGGTTGATGCTACTGAACGAAGGAATTGGCAATTTAGATGACATACGATTTGAATCACCCTTAAAAAAACCTTAAAACCTTTTCACTTCAAACACAACAAAAAATCCCACTAAGGCATAAATGTTTTTGTTTAAAAAAAGACTCAGATGGCAATCACTGGTCAGACTTGCATGTCCCTTGATTTTACAGTTCGTCTATCTTATAAGCTATAATGTAAATCAGTGTATATTTATTGTTGTTAATGAGAAACAGGCGATTAGGGCATCCGGCATAAAAACTGTGCCAAATAAATTATTTGAACAACAATCTGCTGTGGCAACCTCTAATGGGAGCATCTGAAAGAAGAAGAATTTAAAGCAATTACCTTAAATTACTAAATAGATTATTTTAAAATACACTGCTGCTAAGAAATTACAGTTATTGTTCAGCATTTCTTCATGTGAAATAATATTTTTGTGTGAATAATTTCCTCACATCTGTGTCTCTTCGGTGTAGGTGGTAAGGTCCAGACTAGAAGAACGAGGTGTGGCAGTCCGTGATGTAAAGCTTAATGGTTCGGCAGCTAGTCATGTGCTTCACCAAGAAACAGGCTTAGGTTATAAAGACTTGGACCTCATATTTGGCCTGAGTCTCAGTGAAGACAGAATATTTGGTGTCGTAAAGGATGTGGTGCTGGCCAGCCTCTTGGATTTTTTGCCATCTGGAATAAACCAGGAACGTCTTGGCCCCCTCACTCTCAAAGAGGCATATGTGCAGAAGCTGGTGAAGGTGTGCACTGACACAGACCGCTGGAGTCTAATCTCTTTGTGCAACAACTCAGGGAAGAATGTAGAGTTAAAGTTTGTTGACACGCTACGCCGCCAGTTCGAATTCAGCGTTGACTCTTTTCAGATCTGCCTTGACTCTTTGCTGCTGTTTGACCCCTGCTCCCTTCCTCCGATGTCGCAAAGCTTCCATCCCAACGTGCTCGGTGAGAGCATGTACGGCGACTTTGAGGAGGCACTAGAACACCTTCACTCTAAGACCATCGCTACACGCAGCCCTGAAGAGATCCGTGGAGGTGGATTGCTCAAATACTGTCACCTGCTGGTGCGTGGTTTCCGTCCGCTGTCCAAAAAACACATGAAAACGGTACAGCGCTACATGTGCTCTCGCTTTTTCATCGACTTTTCATTAGTCACAGAGCAGCACCGGAAGCTTAAGACTTACCTGCAGAACCACTTTGTTGGCATGGAGCATAAGCGTTATGAGTACCTGGTGACACTGTGGCACGTCGTACATGAGAGCACAGTGTGTCTAATGGGCCATGAGCGTCGCCAGACCCTGGCACTTATTTCAGCACTGGCATTGCACACACTCGCTGAACAGAACGCAATCCAGAACGTCACCTGCTACTACCAGCCAGCGCCATACGTGCACGATGGAAACTTTAGCAACTACTATGTGGCACACGTGAACCCAACTGTACATGTTTACCGTACATGGCTTCCCTGTAGCTAGGTATAATAAGAAATTAAACATTGTGAAAATGAAAATATTTTAGAGCGTTACAAATAAAATGCTAACAAAATTTGCAAACCTCCTCAAGTGCTAATTTAACACAAAACCTGCTGTAACTGCAAAACTAATATGACCCATTCCTTTTTTGTGTGAGAATTTAATACTAAATGTTGAATAAAGGGTAGTCTTTTCCTTAGATTGATTGTATATCACATGATCTTCATTCCGTTTTTCTTTCTAGAGAAAAACTAATTATTGTTGCTCTGCTAAAGGTCAGGTTCAGTTCCCTCTGTGATTTCATAACTTCCTTCCCTCCAAGGACCAAAGATTTTTTTTTGTATTTTTCTGAATGTAAAATTTCTGATTGCAAGTGCCTCAATCCATTCCATAATGTAGATTCTTAATAAAATAAATGTGTTATTTTCATAGTCAAATAATTGATCTACAAATTGTCTTTCTTGTATAGAAAAATAACATATCTAGGTACAGCCTAGTGTGTAGTGGTTAGAACTGGCCTGCAGCAAGGACATTTACTGTCTCGGCTGCAAAGATGCCAGCAATGGCTAACCCTGAGCTCTGAACTTCCAGAATTACCAGAAATGCAGAAACAACTGTGTATGTGTAAATGTTTTCATTACAATTAAAGACATTCCACCTGCCATGGATCATCATCATTATTTTCTTTATGGTTTCAAAACTCATTGTAATGTGTTTTACAGTGTAGATGGTCTAAAAATTAGATATTATTATTTGATTAACTTAACTTTTGTGTCAAGTTATTATGACTACTTTTTGTGGTCTGAGCAATGTTTTTCTGTCATTCTTCTGACCTACGCATTCATGTGGAAGGCATCCTCAAATGGATTGGGGTATGAATCCATCCTTACAGCTCACATATAACCATATATTCTAATGGTCTTTTTCCTGGGGTGGATGAAATGTTCCAGGAAGACAATGCAACTCAATACTCAGGTAGAAATGTCAGAAATTGGTTTAAAGAGCATGACCAAAACTTCCAAGTACTGTACTGGACCTCTAAATCCCAATGTACTCCAGATATTTGTCATAATAATGTTATTTGACAGTGTACATAGGTTTTGCATATCTTTGAAAATAGTCTGAGTTAGTCAGCTTCCCTGCAGAGAGTACTGGGGCAAAACGCAGGCAGAAATATTTATGGAAATTAGGAAAAGTTTAATACTGTGATGAATTTCTGAGGAACAATCGTACGTAGGGGAATTGAAATTAAATTGCCAAGAGGAATCCTAAATCACAGTGCTCCAAAAAAAGCTGATTATCTTTTGTCTTCAATCCGAATTTGCCAACAGCTCTACACCAAAGTACTAATGTTATTCATTATAAATTGTCTCTGATTCCCCAATATATCCAAAGCTCATGTGCACTCTGATGACTTCTGGGGCTTGCACATATCTCTTCTAAAGATATGTGAAACCTAAAAAAAGCAAAAAGCCAAGTGAGTAAAAGTGCTCTGCACCAATTTGTTACAGACAGGAACGGTGAAGTTTAAAACCTGGTATTATTTTTTTTATTATTATTAATTTTTGTAGTAAAGGTTTGTCTGCGTCTTGCACTGTGCTAATACACATGTATGAAAAATAAAGCAAACAATACCTTCTGTCTCATACACTACTTGCTATGTCTGTAGAGCCCCCACAATTAATTGGCTTCCTGCCCCAGATACAGTGTTACTGTTTTGTGTAAGTTAAACTGAACCCTCTGCAGCATTGATCTGCATAGAATAGAAATACGAAATAAACAATCAGAAAACAGTTCAGTGTGACAAATAAGAGTTCATGTTGGACAAAGCTCCACAGGTCTGTGTGGCACCAACATAATAATCCTAAGATTGTAGAATCCTTGTGACAAAGCTAAACTAGCTAAAGTTGGTTTATTAAGATCAAAGAGCAAAATGCATATGAAACAAAAAAAAATCACAATTTATTGTAATCAAAGGGTCAATCAACATTTTACTGTATGGAAGCATAATTCTTTGCTTACATGGGAAAATAACGTTTGAAGAGTGAACGGTGACTAGCCTGCATATCTTAAAGGGTCTTTCTTGGGAAGAACACTCTAGTAAGAGACAAATTGAAAGCCATATACACTTACTTCTGTATCACTGTAGTCTGTATCACTGGTCTAGATGGGAAACACTGAAGAAATGTATGCTCATAAATACTGACACCAAGCAGATACAAGGAAATACTGTTGAAGGAAGCTGTGTGGAGGAACACTTGAAATACAGTACATATATCAATAATTAGCTTTTATATTCTTTTTTCCCACATGGTTCCTATGGTTCGTTCTAAGGTATAATACTAAATTGATTTGTATGTAATTAGCATGAGATTGGCTTAGCTGGTTTACGGACAGAAATCTTTCCAAATGCAAAGTGAGTTAATTCTTTTTTTTTCTGTTTTTAAATGACAAAGCTAATATTTCCACTCTGGAAATCTATGGTTTGTAGCAACTGGGGGTCTGTTTTCCTCCCTTACGTAAGTGAGGTGGAGATTTTTCCACATACAATCCAAAAAGAAATAGCTCTTTGGTGAAATTGTCCATGACTGTGTCTGATATTTACAATTTTAACTGATCCCACCTAACCAGTAATTATCAGTTTGATCATTGTTAAAATCCTAATAAAAGTATTTGTAATAACTTAACGCGACGGTGGTAGCCTAGTGGGTAGAGCTTCGGACTATCAACTGTAAAAGCAGTTTTAGTAAGAGCAGTTACTGTACACAGTACTGAATCCATTCAGCATTTTGACTTATTAGTTGATTGGTTTAAATGTAAATGTGATTAGGATGTGCATCCCATGAACCAATAAAGCCAACACCCATGAAATGTTTTCCTGCACCACCTCCTTGAAATTAATATTTCCTGACAGGATTTCCTTACTGCTTTACTGTGTTTTCATTATTTGTATTAGGGTGACTTATACAAATAATTAATAATCTGGTCACTTGATATATGTGACTTATTTATGAATGTGATGTAAGACCATGATAGCAGTGCCAACACTTCTTACTAATTGTAATTACTTTACTTTACTTTTTTTAAACTTTTTTTTCTTGCTACATCTTTAGGCATAACAGTAAATGAGTCAGTGGTTAATTGTGTGATTATCTATCATATCCAACTATATATTGTCATTAGTGCTCTCTCTGAGCAATAATTCTGTAAACCTGGAGTCTCCAAAATGGGTTTTGGATCCTATATTTGGAATTAAATCAAGTCAGCTGCTAAAAGGAATTATAAAATCTAACCTAATTACATGTAACATAACAATGTAGGTGTTGGCCATTATTATTATATATTATATATAGTGAACGTGTTTTCTAGCACAATCAATTGTTTTTTCTTTTTAATTGTTAATCCATATTATTGTATGTTCTTTGTTAAGTAGCCTGCAAACTGGGTTCATTGTTAAGTCCTTATAGCATGGGGCTACATTTGGAATCTAAGTGCAAGGTGTAATCCACCACATAACACCCACTCTACCTTAAAATGGTTCTTAAAAAACAATAAAATTATTGTTATTGTTATTATCATTGTTGTTGTAATGGTCTCAAATGGTCCAAATTCACATTTTTCCTAACTCAGGGCCATCCCTGTTCATGTCGCTTTCTAGAGTGTGTTTTGCGGTGCAGTGGGTCTACACAGAAGGTCTTCAGATGGCAGAATATTGGATTTAGCAGAGAGTGACTGCCAGTCCTGACTGTTCTTCTTAAAGCATGCTGGCCCCTAGATCCTCACACACTGCACCCATTCAGTTTGACTATGTAGACAGGATAAGGTCATGATTGTTTTCCCACTCTAGTGGCAATGCCAGGAATGCAGAGTTCTGGTTCGTCTCTTGGAAAAAAAGGTATCTGGGTGTGAGTGCTCATGGCTAACCTGTCATTTTACTCTTCCAAGCCTTTTGACTTCTTAAAATGAGGCATCTGGTGAATGTAAGGGAACAGTTATGGCTTAAGCAGTATTCAGATGTGGGTAATTATGTAGACTGTGCTTGTCACAGAGTGTGTCTGGTGCATTATTGTGTTCTGTATGTAAGGTTTCAATGAGTTTACACTAGCTTTGTCTCTCTTTAGGGGGCAAACATTTCGGAAGTCCTGCAAAGTCTTTATATGAAACAGTAATTCGACTTTGCTGTCCTAAACTCATTAAACAACACCCCCAGGCAACAGACCAGCCAAACCAGCCAGCGTTTCTTGAGGAGGATACCCTCAGGGTTGTGGATTTAAGAGGTACGGAATGGAAAATTAGGAATCGTGTATGGACTTACTTATCTCCAGGTACTCTGTGTGTGAGGGGAAGATGGGGCCTCAGAGAGAGGAGAATGCTGGGGCAAACAGAACTGAAAAATAAGCCTGAAGTCTGGACTTTGCTGTGTGTTTTTTTAACCAGCACTGTTAACCATTCTCATACATTGCAATACCATAAAAATTACACTGACACAGCCATCGAATTTGACAGTGATACAATGAGCAGCAAACCTGACCAAGAAAAAGCGGTTGATTATAAAGCAGGAAATGGTATTGGCTCAGCTTGGCTCGAATATGTGGATGCTAATTACTGAGTTCAGGTGTTCCAGCTGTGCATGGTCTGGAAATACATCGTTTGACGAGCTTGATGTAGATAGCTACAGAAGGCTGTACAGAGCTAGGCCATCAACCTCACTAAACGCCTCTACTGTCTACCATCAAAGCTTGACCTCACAAACACTGAATGGGTACAAATTCCAAAGGACATACCTCTCACTGTGTCATTAGTATTACAACTACTATATGTTTATTCTAAATCCCTGATTCTTTGTTTTTTGCTCTTTTGGCTCTGTTTGACCTGTCATGATTTG
Source organism: Microcambeva barbata (assembly GCA_034509105.1). NCBI lineage: Eukaryota > Metazoa > Chordata > Actinopteri > Siluriformes > Trichomycteridae > Microcambeva > Microcambeva barbata. Next base: position 4,491,213 of record JAYDZF010000013.1, read on the forward strand.
ACAATTTGGTAAACAAAATCCTGATTTGCATTTTCATGTTTTCTATTCATGTTCAACTGTTTATGTTTTTTCTTTTCTTTGTTTAGGCTGAGCCATGTGTAAATACCACATAGGGATCTTCAGCTTTCATCTTGCAGTTTTGTTAATGGCCCACAGCCATGATGTCAGGGCAGCGTGAATTTTTCCCAATATAATAAATCATGAGTATGCAGAAATATGCTCAGTGGAATTGTTACTGCTGTGAAATAGACATTTCCTGACATATTGGAATATAGATGGCTAAAGAGAATGCCTTTATTTGTCATTGCACATATACAGATATACTGGAGTAGACATGGTTAAGGGTCTTGCTCAAGGACCCAAAGCTGCAAAGCAAAGCATTTTCCAGCTAATAGCCAAAAGCTCTGAAAAAACGGTTTTGCTCAAAAATATCCCTGTATTTAGCACCATCCATCTTCCCCTCGACTTGGACCAGTTTCCTAGTCCCTGCTGCTGAAAAACATCCCCACAGCATGATGCTGCCACCATCATGTTTCACTGTGAAGATGGTGTTTAGGGGTGATGAGATGTGTTGGTTTTGCGCCAGACAAAGGGTTAGGGTTAGGGTTATTTTCCTTGGTGGCCGAAAAGTTCAATTTTGGACTCATCTGACCAGAACAGCTTCCTCCATACATGTTGGGTTTCAATAAAGCCCAGCTCTATGTGGTGTACGGTGTGGTCATATGGACAGAAACTCCAGGCTATGCTTGTACTACTGTAAATTAGCCTGGTGATTAATTGTGGGTTTTGTGCATGTGTCAGAGAGGACGTACACGCTCCTTGATAAGGGCAGGGAGTCAGCTCCAGTAGAGAGGAAGCATAAGACATTTGGGTACAAATTGGACATGCTATAAAACCTGAGAAAAAAAGATAAAAATAATTTATTCTAATTATAAGAATAAAAAGCATCCTCATGGTCTTTTACCTTTACATATCCCCCTATATATCCCACCTCTTTTTGCTTATACTAGCTCTGTACTTACTCATAGTAGTGTTTGATTGGTGAGATTGACATATTCGTTTTATTTCTAAATATTAATCAGCCATCACTACAACTAGGAATCTTCGTTTTTTTTATCAAGTAATGCATTAACATTGCACAGATCCTAATCACCCACAGGTGTTACTAATTAATTAGAGAAAGGGGGGGGTACTTTTCTTTTTTGACACATTTTCTTGTGAGTTATAGTAGAGACCGCTGGCACATTTTCATTTGTCACTAATAGTATGAGAATTGATTTGGAAAGACCTGGCATGCTTCTGTTTAATGCCAATTGAGCAATATACTACATTTTAGATTAGATTACATTCACTCTTTCAACACATCCATTACATCCATTTGTTAATATACATCCATTCATTCATTTTTAAATAGCAATTCATTCCAAAAATATATTGTAGTTGGAACTGAGAATTTTAGGGCTTGTAAAGGTTTAAAAATACATAATCATGTGATTCGTGGAACAGTGGTAGGTAGTACTGTCACCTCAAAGCAAGAAGGTCCTGGGTTCAATTCCAGGTGAAACAAACAGGGTCTTCTTGCTCTGTTTGAGGTTGTGATATTAGTCCTTTTTTTGCAATTACAATAGACAATTTATTGTCTCTACACTGTTACCCACTGAACCACCACACAACCCAAAAGGCTATAACTTTATATAT
>JAYDZF010000013.1:4539507-4551587 GCA_034509105.1 Microcambeva barbata
CTAGCAGAGCCGGGATTTGAACCGCCAATCTCTGGTTGATAGTCCAAAGCTCTACCCACTAGGCTACCACCGTCCCGGATGATGCCTGAACAGAAATGGGTGATAACAGAATTAGGTTGTATCTTTCCATACAGAAATACTGCACTCGCGTCAGGGGATGCCTGGGTTATTCACGGCTCTCCTCAGTTAGAGTGAAGATCAACACTCTATATCCCATAAAAAGTGTAAAGTCATCAGCTACAACTGGGAGGACAACTAAAAAATAAGAAGTAGCCCAAACATCATAGTTTACTATTTACACTCAAAATATCAATCAAAATTGATCAAGAAATGATCAAATAAACAAAATATTTGCCATGGTCTATTCGATTCTTTGATTTAACAAATTATACAGAATTATTGTCTATAGTATATATCAGTTACTTAATTTAACGTATATGTTTTCAACAGCCTTACGATTTTCAACATTGTTGATCATTTGGAGTAGGCAGTGTATATGTTGGGTGGGATTGGGGGAAACTAATGTGTAAATCCTGAATCGTTAAATGTCACAAAATGTTTAAACTTGTGATGTTTGGGAGCATTTGTGCTTTACGGGTTGTGGGAAAGAACAGATAGGCAGTGAAGAGGAAGGAAAGCTTTAGATGACTGGCAGGGATGTGAAGGCATGCACAGAAACAAGAACAACACACAGGCGTGTGAAAGGAAAATGACTAGCATCTCCAAAGGAAGTGCCTCCACTTAAAGGATACTAAGGAATGATATGTCGGAGGCATAGGGCCAAGAGAACGACATTTATTTATACTGGATCACACAGGATTCTCTCCGTCACGCACACACACATGGTTAGACAACACTAGTATGTAATCTTATATGGCTATGTAGGATATTTTTCCTACTTACTGTATATACTGTGTGTGGTTCTACAGTACATCCTAGAATCTAGTCAGAGCTACTGCTGATATTTAAAATGTTTAAACAGATTATGAGGCATAAGTTTGATACACTGGAATTTTTTCCTTTGCTGCTACCATATTTAACAGTCACCACAGTGATCTGGTCAACATACACTCTGTCAGAAAACCTACTGAGCTTTTATTCCATCCTAGGCACTAGAAGGTAAAAGAAGGCTGTTAGAAGGTTCTAAGATGCCTTTAAAATGCTGCCTACTAAGGTACATTAAATTTTGAGCGGTAATGTTACTGATTAATGAGGAAGCATTTGAAGCTTTCTTAGTGACTGTAATCCCAGCATTCAGCGTGGCACATTTCTTACAAAAAAAATTAATGGAGTACATCAATTCTTATTGATTTTTAATTTGTATCAATATAGTATTTCTGTGTCAATTTTAACATTTTAAGTACAGGAAGGATGATGTTAGCAGGCATGCTAGAGGGTTGTGCCTCCTCATCACATTGGTTTGTATGGCGCAAGGCTAAGTGTTAGCTTTGTGAGCAAAACTGTGGTGACATGATTGTCATAATCATAGTCCATCCAAATAATCTTCTTTATGAGTTTGATGTCTTATCCACTCTACTTATCAGCTGATCAGGTAGGCATCAGACAGCAAGGTGTCTCACATGGTTTTCAAACATACCCTTGGTACAGTACAGTTTGATACAGCGTCTTTCCTGACATAAACCTTTTTTTAGGCTTGGGGCTGGAATCTGGATTCATCCATTCATCATCTATCAGACAAAAATGTCAGCGCAGACCTCCAACCGGCATCTAAACGATTCGAACCCCAGCACTCAAACCCAAGCCACAAATGTCATTTTGACTGATGCATAATTATCTTTATGAATGCAGTCAGATGCTCACAGTTACGGACCACCAGACCACTTAAATAAAGCCACACGTTGTGCAATAGGCTCAACGAGGTCAACGAGCAAGTTGGAAGCCAACAGTAAGAGTCTCTGTAAATAGCACTGATACAGGAACATCACATGCAGTTCTAGTTGAGCAAGCACTTCTGAAGGATAGAAAGTCTGTAGACCCATTCTATCACACACATTATCAGATAGTTTCCAGCACCAGACACTATTTATTTTGCCATCTCCCTTGCCAAGGAGTTAATGTGAAATAATGTGCCAGACACCCCCACCTCTTTCTCAAACACAGCCTTGTTGCTGACTTTATTCCAGTCTGTGTTTGTGAGTGTGTTGGTATGGGCTATAAGTAAAGCCTACCTAATTCACGACCTTTTCCTGTGCAATATGCTATTCACTGTGATTTTTCATTTAAGTAACATTCAACTGTCTGCACTATGGGGTGGTCCTAGCAATCCTATAGCAACCAATTATGAATTATGTGGACACTAAAAATTACACACTAAAAATTCCTCTGTAAATTAAATTAACCTCCAACCTTTCATCATCATTTTTTATCTGTGCTCCTTAAAATCTGTTTTCATCTTTGTTTAAGCAATGTTTAAAGAACCTTGAGTCATACAGCACATAGACTGAAACCAAACCTGTACTGCCTGCAGAGAACCTAGTGGAATGACAACAATCGGGCTCTAAAACTAGTAACTTGGTTACAAGATAGCAAAAAAAAGCTCATACATGCATGTCTGATGATGGAGGCAGGGAGCCAGGGCAGAGTATTGAGGATCCCGCTGAACTGCATATCTCAGGGAAAGGGTTGGGAATGGCTGGCAAAGAGGCTGGACGGATTTGCTGCTCCTCTTCCTGAAGTCTCCTGCAGGGGGTGACACGCATAGCTGAATATTTACATCCATTTCATTCTTCACCTCCAATGTTCATTCTCAACATCCATGTAAACTGAAAATGATAATGATGTAATAGTTTTTAAAGAAATATACAAAATCACAAGGACTCGTATTATGACGCTGGACAGCTTTGAAGCTCTTCCGTTGGTTTAAGAAGACAGATGTGGGACTGCAGCTAAGCTACTAAACTAGAAAGCTTGGTGCTCAGGTGGCAATGTGAGATAATCAGCTACAGCACCAACATTGACATTCTGAACTCCAAGGTTCTCAACTCTCCTACTGGTTGGTGGGGCGCCATCTAGTGGGCTCAGCTGGCTAATGCCTGCTGCAGACAAAATGGCCTTCCAGTCTGCCGGGTGGGAAATTACTTTTTTTAAAGGGGTTGGGGCTGTGGGAGGAACATGACTGGATTGACTGAGTAAGAAGTAATGAGTTAGAATTGATGAGTTAGAAGTAACTCCCTTCTTAGAGCTTAGGGCTGCTGGTTAAAGACTCATCATTACCCCTAAACAAGACACGTAACCCACCATAATTGCAAAATTGTAAGTTGTGTCTGCTTTGACAACAGCATCTTCAAAATGCTGTAAATGTCATTTTGCAAGGTTCTGAGAAATATTTTATTGGTATTGGTATTTAATGTATTTATAGTCATAAACATTAAATGATGTAAATATTTTCATATTATGATATTCATAATTTAAACTTCTATCAAACTATAAGCTTAATTAGCCTTGATAAAGCTCTTCCTTCTTCTTCTCTTCATCCTACAAGTGGATTTTTGTGTATTTTCTAAAACTTATTAAGGTTATCGTATTTATGGTTATGATATTTCTCACAAGCAAGCAGATATTCATAGTTTCCGTCCTGTAGGCTGCAAATAAAGTACTAGAGCACCGATTCACTTCCCAAGTGTTACATGGAGTTCAGGAGACAACCGCACAGCCAGCGTCCTCTACACATGTATCCCAAACACTCGATCTGGATCAGTAAGGCTAGGAATAAACAGAGCCCTTTCTGTGGCACCGGTAAAGCAATTCAAAGTAACCAAGAGAATTGTTCTGAAATAGTGGAGCAAGGCAGAAGGGGGCTAAAGTTCGGTTGGAAGTCAGAGAGAGTGTGTGAGCCAGGGTGTACCGAATCAGGAACCTCCGAATGAACCCATCGTGATGAGAGTGGGTGGAACACCCCCGCTGTCAGAGAGAGTCAAAAAGAAAGAGCAGAGAGAAAGCTGATATGCTGAACAAGGATTTGTAGACGTTGACAGAAGGAAAGAAGTCAAAACTAAAGTGATTAAACTGGGTCTTGAAAAGCATGTGTGCAGTGGTTCTAGAAAGGCTTTTGTGAAAAAGTATGAAAAAGGAATTATAATATATATTTACCAAAATTGTACACCCCTTCCTATGTATTTTTAAGTGTTTTTGCCAAACCCTTTACTAATAGCTATAAATAATGACATCCTGCCAAAAGAAGGCATAAAAGCATTGTTTTACAGAAAAAACAATGCTGCTTATTTTTGTATTAAACACATAAAAAGAAGAGCTACTTATAATTTTAATGTGGTCTCTATGGCTATAAATTATTGTTTCCAAAATCAAATTTGCAAGCAACAGTTTCAGTATTATTGTGGCTCATGTGACTGTGACTGCATGTAGCAGACACCATGCAGATAAGGTTTGACCAATTTTGGGTGTTGTAGAATTGTAGTGGCTTGCACCCAGAAATGCTCTGGGCACAATTTCCAAATTAAGGCATAGTTAATAACAAATCTTGTAAAAAGCCTTTTCTGAACAGTACAGCCTGTTAAAGCCAAAAAGGAGAGGGGGGAGGCCAGATCATATAAGGTCTATATATCGTTGGCCAAATTATGTTGCACGAACACCCTAATCCTCTTTCTAATCAATCCTTTATACACTTTGTTAGTACTTAACAAGGACTTCATTAAGTGGTTATTGACTGATGGGTAAAAAAACATCAATTCAAAATCAAACTCCACACCACAACCCGTGCAGAAATGTAGGAGGTATGAATGAGGGTGTGTGTGTGTGTGTTACCTAACAGCCAGTATGTGCATGGGCTGGGAGCGACTGACTTTCTGGTCAGGTGAGTTTGTGGCAGATTCTTGACTACTTGCGGACCAGTGGGGCTGAACCATCCTGCTACCTCTACCACCATGGTCATTGTGCAAAAGAGGGTCCGAATCTGATGGCTGGGTCTTAATCATGGTGTAAAGGCCCTCATAAGGTGAAAGAGAGGTCATGTCATTGACCAAAGTCTGTAGATCGACATCATCATCTGGAAAGAGGGAAAGTCAGAAATATAAGTTAAATATAAGATAAAACCTCATTCATGAATACCTGCTTACATGTTTTGAACTCTTGAGTTGAAATATTAGTAGCAACATGCATTTTGTAGCAACACAAACATATTGTTCAACTGAACAAGTTGCCAATTATGCTGCAGCTAATCGATAAGCATTTTAAAAGTGATATGTGGAGTCGGAGCCTACATAGAAACCATGGCCACAAAAGCGGAATATACTCTGGACATGGCACAGGGTATAGAGTCATTCAGTCAGTCATAGAGTCATTCAGACTTGCAAATTCAACTAGTGTTATTAAACAGCCGAAGACATTTACACACATGCCAAAATACTAACAGATGGTTACTGAAGGTAAGGATCACTACCTACTGTTCAAAAAAGTATATGCTAACATGAAAATTATTTTAGTAAAATATTAAGATGCAGTTTGCATTTACAAGTCAATACATATATTAATAAAAAGTTAAATACCACCCATTCCCTGGAAAAAAATATTCTTACTACTGCATGGTATAGCACAGTATGGTCTAGTATAGTAAGGTATAGTATGTCATGTTTTACACTATGATTACATGCATGACATGAAACGATTACTCATTAAAACAAGATCAATCAGTACACAAGTTTATATTAATCACAGTCAGTGGCAATTTTATATGTATCTGCCAATTTCAAACCACTTCTTTACTTTATTTGTCCGAGAGCAGAATAATCAATCAGAACTGCTCATTGGAATGAGTCAGGCTCGCAGCTGCAGTAAGTGCTTATTTAGCAATCTGCTCCTTCTCATAGTTGTGCATTTCTTATTGTAGTGTTGTATAGTATGTTATAGTATAGTTAGTATAGTATCGTATAGTACAGTAGAAGGACCTAGGATCTTTAAATCAAATGGGTGACAGAACCCACCTGTGTGATCAAGAGAGTTCAGATTTGGCTGCTGGAAGTGAATAAGACTGGTGGATCCATGAGGGGTTGTGTTGTTGACATTATCCTGAAAAAGAAGCCAGTCAAATCAGGTGGACTGTGCAGTGCGTCTCCACCAACACACAATCACTGTAGACGTTACCATGCTGTTCTGTTAACCTTCGAAAAAAACATGACATGTGGTCAGCCCTAAACACTACATTATTCCACTCTGTGTGAGCCTGCAAGAAAAAAAATGAAGAGGGATTTGAACTGACTCCCAATATCCACAGTTTGATAGATTTTCACCCACAAGCTTTCATTTAAAGGACCTTGATATATCTATAAAAGCGGAGTCAGAGCTGTGAATCTATGAGTGTGCGTAAAAATCAATCACGCCACATATTCAATTTCCAGCTTTCCAGCTTTTCTAGGTAACTCAAGAACAAGGCAGGAAATGGTTTCTAGGAACTGGCCCTCGCCAGAGGTCTCCCTGTTTCTTATCTCATCTGGCTCCCAGAAAAAAATAAAATAAAGCTAACTATAAAATGAACATCTTTAAGGCTGTGGAACAAAATTGAAACAGTTTATACTGCTTTTGGAATGTTAACTTGTCAGTATAAAAAGCTTTATAAAACATGCATGCATCAAATATTGCAGATTTTTCTTGTCTGTGTTAAACTTATTAAATGTATCATGAGTCTTCATAAAGTCAGCTGAAGCAAAACTAGGCCAAGCTATTATCTGTAACAGGCTTGGGGGAGAGTGAGGAGAGGGAAGGGAGGTGTATGTTGAATGTGGCGGGCCTCCAGCCCTCAGGGCCATTATAAAAAACTTTAAGCCCCCAGCTGATTGTGCAGGACGGTGAGCACTGTGTTTTTCCTAGAAAGAGATTCAGGCTCATATTATTTTGCTCAGAGAGTAAGCCACCGAGGACTTAACCTCTGTACTCTCAAGCTCGAAATAAGTGAAAGAGCTCTGAGTTGCTGAGCCAGCAAAAGTGTACGCACACACCTAAGAAGCACAGTGTGCTAAATAAATCAACCATTGACAGGCTAACCGCAGAATACATAAACGTCTATGTATGGACGTGCCACACTGTACTGACACTATAAACTATGATAACTAATAGATTATGATCCAAGCTAGGGAGGAGTATGGTTTAAAGTTAGCCTATAAAGTCCACCAAACTACCACCCCCATCCCAACTTCTTTGCAGCTGTAATAGCTTTTAGCCATCTGAGAAGGCTTTTCAGTGAACTGTCTGTGGGAAACTGTACCCATTTAGTCAAAAGAGCATTTGTGAGGTCAGACTCTAATGATGGATGAGAATGACTGGATTGCAATCAATATTCCAATTCATACCAAAGGTGTGAGGTAAGCAAGCGCTTAGTGCACTGGGAGTTCCTCCAAAACAAACTCATCAAAGCATGTGTTTAAGGGCCTTCAATTATGCGGGAACATATAATCAATTTCTTTTAGGAGGAAAATGTTTGGGGCATAGGAAAAAACCTACACAACACTATCCTAACTAGACCAAATTGTACGTCCTTCTATACGCACTCTAGAGAAGAATGATGTTTAACCTGAATAATTACAATCCTCTCTAGCGAGGCAGTTGGCTGTGTAGACAGCAAGGTAGCAAGATCTCTGAAGGGACTCATTGTAACACGGTCAGAAGGGTCCCATCATACTTATATCCACAACTTTTGATAAATTATTCCTAATATTTAAAATAATATTTCTTGAGGAATACATGACTTCTAACTACAACATTTAACTTTATTGCAAGTCATTGCTTCTATGTTTTGCTACCCATCAGTAAAGAAGTGCCTCAAAAATGCTCTTTCGACTAAATTCTCACAAGCACATTCTAAAACCTTTGTGTCCAAGTGCTGTCATGGTAAACAGGCAAAAAACAAACGATTCATGATAAAGTGTTTAAAACCTGAAAACAACAGTAATTTGTATGTTTTCATATTAACTGTGAACTGTCGGATAATTAGCAAGCATTGTTGCTGCAATAAAATAATCAATAGGAAGAATAGATTGTAGGACTGCAACAATAATGAAATACAATTATAGAGTAAAAGGGAAAGTAAATAAATGGAAATAACATATTAGCCAGTGTACAAACTTGCTGTACATATTTGGGCTGAATTCCTTCCACAATTCATAAAGTTATATAAATATTGAATACAGAAAAATCGCAGCCCCTTCCCTTACTACGCACATGCAAGGACATCTAATGCTCACAAGCATCCTATTGCCATTCTCCTGGAACAGAGCAGATATAGATGCTCAGATGCTTCCAGGCAGCTACACTACATGATGCACAAAAATACAATAATCTGTAGCAGGCACAAAAATGCCATGCAGGACCTGTTAAACTCAATTTCTGTGGTAGTCTAAACAAACAAAAAACAGTTGAAAATCTTGTACTTGATACGAGTATGACTGCATTCCTACAGAGCGCCTGTATTCCTAAATGACCGACTTCTTACCAGCCCCTTGCCCGGCTTTCATTGGCGGCGACACTCTCCAGAGCTTCTGCACTTTGCCATATAAATGATGTGTTCATTTAATTTTTAAAGCCGCTTGCTCTCCAACAAAACTCATAATTAATAAATATTAATTCATTCTCTGCATCTCTGTGTCTGCCCATTCTCAATCATAACAGTACCTGGTACTTTTGGTGGAGTATAAAGTAGTCAGGGCATCCAGCTACAGCCATTCTTCACTAAGGATCTGAAGAAATTGGCCACAATACATCCACCTAAGCAACAAAGAGAATAAAATAATGAAAAAGCCTTTACACCCCTCACATTTCTGCAGATATTTAAGTATATCTTTACACGGGACAACACATGTTGGAACTTTCTGTGATCAGTATGATAGAGTGTGAGAGCTGTACTACAAAATTGAACACACTTGCTCCCTATGCATACCTGAGACCTTTAGGGGTGTAGTCTCATAAGGGTTTACTTACTTTTGTTGCCAGTGGTTTAGATATTAATGGCTGTATATTGAGTTATTTCGAGGGAAGAATAAATTGACACTGTTATATAAGCTGCACACAGTCAGCATTATCTCATAGAAAGATATACTTAAATATCTGCAGAAATGTGAGACTTTTGTGATACACTGTGTATACATATATCAATCAGTGAATGATTAAAATACCCACTGATGCTTTGAAATGGAACAATGGGAAATTAGTTTTCTTTTCTTATGATGCTTAGGAGAACAGTAAAACCAGATGTGGCTGTGGTTCCAAAAGTGAATTACAAATCCTTTTTATCTTTCTGTATAGAAAGTATCTCAAACCTCCTTTGTTGGTCTATAACATAGAAGTAATAGCAAAAAATAAAATAAAAATCCAACAACAACAAAAATATATTGAAAAATAACATATCTATGAAAATTAGCTCAGTAAAAATTAAGCAATACTATTATTATTTTTTCTATTGAGACTACAATATTTATGTGGTTAACTGGTTGGTTGTTTTATTAAACAGGTCTTATGTTTAGAAGTCAGAACTAAGTATTGCAATACACAAAGTCTATATGTTCACGCCTGAAGCTGACAGGATACAAGGCATTTCTGTCTGACATTTTAATCATGCATGTAAAGCGTCCTTGGTTATTAAAAAGGCGTTATATAAATACAACTTGTGTGTGTATACCTTAACATGCCAAAATATGAGTCAGCCTACTAGAACACATCTGAGTGTAATGTACTGTGTAAAATTACTGATGAATATATGTACATTCCTTGGATTATACATCAAGTCATCTAAGTGGATATTCCAATTGGGCATTGGGACCAAGATTTTAAATTATATTCTGTATTATGAATTAACATGATTTAACTCCCACTACCAATTACATTTAGATTTAGAATACTCTTTCAATCACTGTGCAGTGAAATTCGTCCTCTGCATTCTAACCCTATCCATGCTGTGAGACACATACACACTAGTGATCACTATGGGGCAGTGAGCACACGTATACAGAGCAGTGAGTTGGGTGCCTTACTCAAGGGCCTATAGGCTCTTTGAATCGAACCGGCTACCTTTTACCCAATTCTCTAACCACCATACCACGGCTGCGTCACAGATACAAATGAATCAGTTTATCTAGACTGAAAGTTGGGTCTGGTGATACGTTTTGTCCTTTATGGCCATTAAAGTCTGCAGAGTGGGCAAAAGGGTCCTCACTGTGAAGTGGAAGCGACCTTCAGCAAAGAAGACAAATGAACTACTCTGAATTAGGAGAAAGGGACCGTTATGTGTACTACTTTAAAGCTTAACATATCTGCGAACTGAATGGTTTGAATGTGGACTGAAGAAGTTACTTGGATGTGTGATGAAATGTACATCCAGATCAAGCTTTGGGTACAGGTAAACTAAATGGTAAATATGCAAGACATGATGCCTCAATGTTCCCACACAGGTAATGCTAATGTGTTTGGGAACCAAATCAGCACTTTTAGTGAGTGTATATTGCTGCAAAAATGCATTCCAGAAATGCTGAAATGTTTGAATAACAATTGTTTGACCTCAAAAAGTTTAATACAACAAGGTCAGATAAGAATTACTGTTTTATGTACACCGAAAATACAAAAGAAAGTAAACAGAACATTCAAAAGTATGTTATGGGAAGGATGGGCAGGAAGGAAACATTAGTGGTGAACAGATAGCAAAAAATACAGGGAAAGAGAGAGAATCCAAACACCACTAATGTTTTGGTTTCATCCCTAGAACATTGTGATCCAACACTGGAAGCTCTACTGCTTTGAAGCACAAACATAAAATAATCATTAGTCTGAAAAGATCAGGCTTGTAGCCAACCAAGACTATGAGAGACTCTCCAAAGACCCAGTTCTTCTCCGTAAACTTAAGCTTGAGTAAATCTTGGTTTGCATTAAAACAGTCCAAAAAGAAAGATCGTGTGAGAAAAGCATTAATTAAATGAAGTTCTAGAGTGTTTCAATAAAATTCATGACCTATCTAATATAGATGAAGGTGAGAGATGTACAATGTGGAGCGATCTCTGTCTAATTCAAAGAAGGCTAAAATTACTTTTTTATTGTTGAAAGAAAAACTAGCCTTAAATTATCAAGCATTTTCTAGCCATTAAAGCAACTTTAACAACTTGAATATCTTAACACCTTATAGCTATTATTATGTGTTTAATGTTGAATATTTAATCAAGAACCTTTATATCTTTATATATATATATAAGCTTTATATCTCTGAGTGTTAAACAGTTTAAACTTGGACTTCATTGTGATAGCTTGTTGTTTATCACTGACATGTTTGTCCTGTAGGTAGTTTTAAGTAGCTAGTTATAAAATATGCCATAAAGGTGATAGTGATTCGCTCACCAGACACTATTGGTACTCCAGAATACATTGCATGTGTCTATATATTTTGTTAGTGTATTGAAACCGGCCCCTAAATGATGAACAATTAATCTCATTCAAAATACATCTGCTCATCTGGTTTTACCAAATATAAACAACTGCCACATCCACCCATCACTGTGTTATAGGTCTAATAAGCCCATTCTGTACCATGCAACCTCCAAGCAGCTAGTCTCGCCTGACTTGATCCTCAATCCAGAACTCAAGAAAGTTGGGACTCAAGGCTCCTCTATGGCAGCCAAGTGGTGTCTTCAAAGGACAATTGAAACCCACTTAAGCTTAGAACTAACATGTACTTACTAATTAACAAGGGTTTTGATTAGGACATTGTTTATTGTTTCAATACATTGACAAAAATATATTGCTACATGCAGTGGTTTTTGGAGTTCCATAGTGTACACTCTTAAAAAGGAATTTTGTTCTAACAGGGTTTTAGCAGATTTGTATTACTGGACTGTTGCTGACTAGAACTAGAGTTAGGTAATACTTATGTAATGTTTACTATAGAAGCACTTCTTTAAGTCGCTCTGGATAAGAGTGTTCACTAAATGCCAAAAATGAAGATATAAATGTAAACTAAGCCAAACTGCTTTCGGAGCTATGCAGCCCTCCTGTTTAAGTGTTTTCCTACTTTACTTAATAGGTGAACACATTTTCCCTTGGCCTCCAGTCGTAAACCCGTGCCAAAGGCAAAAATC
>JAYDZF010000013.1:4633232-4649192 GCA_034509105.1 Microcambeva barbata
GAACTTATGAATTATTGTTTTTAACGGAATTATGTTTGTATAACCAAACAGAGCTGTGATTTAAAGCAACTTGATTGGATAGATAAGTTTGTATAGTGTATAGCATCATTTAGCAATATAAAGCTGTGTGTTCAATATTTTGTGTGCTCTTTTATTATATTTACATTTATCAATTGATATTGTTTAAAACATAGAACATATCTTTCCTGTAAAATGTTTTACATTGTAAAATTAATACAATAATTTTGTTGTACAGCCCCTTGTTGATCTAATTTGCTATTATCTGTCTTACTAAATAATTTCAGATTACTCAAGAATCGAGTTTGGTAATCATTTTAAAACAGTGATTTAGGTTATGATTAATTAACCATAACATTTAAAATGTTTAAATAGCCAATTATAATAGCAAAGTATAAAATAGCTCTTAAAATAGCAAAGATTGGCTGATCCTATTGGTTATCAACACATGTTGTATAAATATGTTTATGATGTTTTGCTGGTCACATGATTTGCAGTGCTTTGCATCAATGGTTCTCCAATGTCTAGGTCAAATTAGTAAGCACTGAATTTTGGAACAGACCCCAGTTCAAACCAGCAAACAATGAATGCTGGTTTAGGATTTGCTTTTAACTTTGTTGTTCTTATCTGGTTTTATACACTATCTTAAGTTAATCATTGAATAATTTAATGAGATTAAATTATCTGTGAAGTTGAAGTACTAACTGTTCAAGGCAACGTCATGAGCAGCAGCTGGGCTTCTTTTCTTTTGTTTGTTTAGCTTGAGTCTTGGGTACATGTAATAGTCTTTTTGTCAAAGATAACTGGAATCTAAATTCTGCTTTTAATCCCATGCTGACATAACCTGTATACGGTGCCTGGTATTTGTTAAAAACTGAACCGTAAACGTGGTTCTTCATGTATAGCTCATTATCTCGACACATCTCTCTCGGAGGAAGCTGATCACCAACAGTCTTCCATCCAACAAGACTACAGTTATACATACTTTCTAATGACTACAATGAAACTAGCCCTGTATGCAGCTATCAGTGGAATCAATCATGATAACCGGTTTAATAATACTAGAGAACTTGTTATAACCTAACTGGTAATCTGAATTGATGCATGTATGCTTTAACGTATGACACAATTTGTACGGATTTAAGGTTCCACTTGGTCACTGGACGAAGAATAGTAAAAATGTAACATTACGATGACACGTATGTATGTAAGCGTTTAACTTCACAGCTGGCTTGTTTTGAGGCCAGTACGAGTCTTTTAACCCCATACGATTTGTTTTGAGTTCAATCTGGCAACCCCGGCTGAGAATCTCGGGATTGAGAGAGTGCGGTCCTGGATGTATGCATGTATGTAGCGGATAGAGAACTGAATAAGACCTCTCCAGTCCACCTGTACAGCTGTTGGAGGGAGGACAGCCCAAAGCAGGAACTTTTTCCTGAAGGAAACTGTTCAGCGGTGACTGAGAACTTTCTGACAGGAACCTCTGAAACGAGAGGGTTGTGGTGTGTGAACGGAGAGTTACCGACAGACCACCAGTCAAGAAAGAGGGGTTAACTAACTACAGGAACGCTCACAGGTAAATGTACTCTTTATATTTTAGTTATGCCCATGTTGTATTTATACGGTTGTATCAGAGTTGTTGTTTAAATGACGTCTTAGCCGAAAACAAATGATTTCGGAGTGTATCTCCTTTCGTGTACTTTAACCCCCCGTACAGTACAACTGAAGCTCCACTCTTGTTTTCGGTGTTCCGTTGACTGTTTTAATTACAATGAAACGTGTTCATGTAAAGGGAAATAAACGTATAAAATAATAATAAAGTAGTTCATAAAGAAAATAAGTCAAATATTTAATTGAATTTTGCCCTATGCTTTTAGGCTGTGATACCTCATGTACGTACTTTTGCAATCCACAACAGTGTAACAGTGTTCCGTACATGGCAGAGTATACAGTATAAGATTAGTACAATATTAATATGTGATCAGTTAATATGGGCGTTTGAACTGAACACTGACTGTATTGTAATTTAATACCATTGGTATTACTGACTGCTGTTATAGATGCTTTAATTTGGCAGAATAATACCATGAAGTAGACAAGAAGGGATTTAAACCTGTCACATTTATTTAGATGTTATGGATTTTTTGTTTTAGTTTTCTGTTTACTTCATCTAAATTAAAATATATGTTGCTATACACTTGAGAGAAGCTTCCAAAAGCTGTGTGTTTAATAGCAGTTTACCCAAAATCCTATATGTTGAGCTGCCAGAATGTGAATGTAATGTAATCTCATTTTGATGATACACTTGTTAGTGTATTGCTCATGCTTAAAGAAAGTTATTGTAAATAAAACAATAATTTCAAATAGTTGAGGTGAAAGTTTTTGTATCTTGTTCACCTGAGATATATAAGCCCTTTAAACAATGCCTATTTCACTTTAGGTATATATTGATGTAAAATAGTAGAATTAATCTGCCTCAGTATGCAAACAAATATTTTTAAGACTTTACATGTCACTGTATTCAAGTGTATTTCTACTGAACAGATATATCAGGGAATGTATTTTTATGTAAACAAATTATGGAAAATTATGGAAGAGATATTTTTTTACAGAATTTAATCCAAAACCTGTTTGTGATGAAGTCACTGTTGTGTTGTGTGAGTAAGGAATGAGTTTTTTAAATTGTTTTTTGTGTTATTAAAACTATTTTATTCATTTTAGATAGCTTACAATAAACGTAGCTATTTAACAAATGTTTAATTAGTCAGTAATTACAACAGAGCTACATTGTATGTTGTACATTTGAAAGAGAAAGCAGGATAATTTGAGTTGTTATGTATTTTCCTAGTCCGGTTAGTCATTTATCATTAAGAAACATGATATCTTTCCCCTATTATGGCATTTTTCTTTACATGAGTGAAAAAGGTAAGTTACCGTTGAGGTAAGTTACCTACTTGTGTCTCTGGGATTTGTGGGACAGACGACCATGCGAAGTTAAGATTAGTAGACTTGAAGCTTGTGCATTGGGCCAGATAAAGTGTGTAATTGAGCATACACAGGAGGAGAGGGGTGCACTGAGAGGTGCATTGTGTTTGGGCCTGTGTACCTGTACACTCCCTGATTCTCCAGCTACCTGAGACCATTGTGTTGGACTAAAGAATTTCAGGTCCAAATAGCACTGTTCAAAAACATGACCTCATGCAGCAAAAAAAAAAAAAAGAAACAGAGAATAAAGAGAGTCAAGAGGATAAAATTAGGAAAATAAATGATTTATTAAACGCGTGTTGTACAATGAAGAGAAGTGTCTGGTTTTGGTGTGTAGCAGACTCCATAACCTTCATGTCCGCCCAACACATTATTGGTGGTTTGTGGCTTGTCTGCCTGTGAGAACTCTTTGCTGTTTCTGAAACACATCTACCCACTTGTCTAGCCATAGTGACTGGACCCTTATCAATTTTTAAATGGGGTTTGATGCTGGGGCACTGTAGCGACACATTCATAGTAGGGTTTTGATGTATTAAAAGTTAAAACCTTGTGAAGTTAGTTGATGGGGAAATGAAACAAAGCCACGTCAAATAAAAAGATTTATGTGTTAAAATGTTTTACTGGAAATGACGATGCCATTAAGAAGTGGTACGTGTGAAACTAGTGTTAGGGTGCATATGACGTGTTTACCAGCCAGCTGGGACTAATCGGGCCATAGTGTTGTAGTGAGCCTCGTGGGGGGTTTACTGGCAGTTGGAGTAAAACGTTAAAGTGGGAAAGGTGCCAAAGCATGGACATGGTCAACTGATTCCAATAAAGTCATTGATTTTCACGTTTTACCACCACTTTATCCTTGTCAGGGGTGCAGTGAGTCCGGTTGTCCACTGATGCATCAGTTCAGGATAACATGCCAATTCATCTCTGGCATGCATGAAAAAATTGAATTCAAAATTAAAACTAGCACATGATATTCAAAATAGCCTAGTAGTTGAGGTACTGTACTAGTGATCCAAAGAATTCCAGTTCAAGTCCCACTACTGCCACATGGCCGCTCTTGGGCCCTTAAGCAAGGCGTCTGAGGATCCTCAATTGTTCAGACTGTATATTGTAACTGTGCTGTAGGTCGCTTTGGATAAAACCGTTTGCTAAATGCTGTAAATGAACAGGTACCTTTACAACAATGGGAACATTTGACAGCTATTTTAGCCAATTTCTTGGTAAGCCTTTCCATAATATTTGAAGGCTGACTGTAGGAATTTGTTGCAAGGTCAAAGACTGATGTTGGCCAAGAAAGCCTGACTTGCGATCTGCAGTTCCACTCAGGACCCGTTTGGAGTTCACACTTGCCCTCCTTTTGAATGAATAAAGAAAGGAAGAAGAGAGCGCCGAAAAGAGAGAGACACAAAAGAGAAACGGGGGAAGGCATGTTTATGGTCATGAAGTGAGTGACAGCACAGGAGGTGGCAGGGGGATCAAGAGATTAGTGTTGGGGAAGGAAACAAAAAGACAACAGGGTCAGGGACAAGTGTGGTCCTAAAGACTAGCTTTTGTTTCTTTTT
Source organism: Microcambeva barbata (assembly GCA_034509105.1). Classification (NCBI taxonomy): domain Eukaryota; kingdom Metazoa; phylum Chordata; class Actinopteri; order Siluriformes; family Trichomycteridae; genus Microcambeva; species Microcambeva barbata. Next base: position 4,637,795 of record JAYDZF010000013.1, read on the forward strand.
GATTTAAAACAACTAGTGGTTGAATCGTATTACTCAGAAATGATAAAGTAGTTCACTAGTATCCACTGCCGTATCCAATCTGATTCGCTTCTTTATAATATCCATTCTGATATGCATATTGACTCAGTGCAAACTAATGAAAGTAGTGATTTCAATCACAACCAGAGCTCACTAGCTTTTAAATACAAGTGTATTTTTGTTTCTGAGCATTTTTGTTTTTGATTCAGTATTAATACTCAGCTCAAACTAGCAACCCATCATCATGACCTCCGGAACCAGTATGTGCATGCATTCTTTACAATTAAGACAAGACCAAGCCAGTTTAAGCCGTGACTGTGCAGTAACACAAAAGAGAGCTGCTAGTTCACAAATATATTCAGGTATCAAGCATTTATTTATGCCTTTAGGGGGGCTGATGTTTGTTTCTGCTGCTGTTTTATGAAACGCCCAGCTGTTACTGGCAGAGATCAGTGCTGGAGACAATGTAAATAAAAAACTACTGTTCGGAAAAATAAATACAGATTTGTTTGCAGTCGCTTGTCAGGATTTTTTGGATTGTCTTTGCTTTTTCAATTCACATTTTTGGAATAAACTTAAAAGAATGTAAAAACCCATAACTGGGAAATTTGACTTAAAACACAAAAAAATGAAATAAGAATCTGCTTGGTAATTGAACTTATGAACTTTTTAACTGACAAATATTTAAAGAAATGAGTTTCTTGCTGGGCAACTAAATTGTTTTGTGTAAATTTCTTAACACAATATGAATGCAATATCTAAACACACTACCATACATAATCTGGAAAAAGCTCTGTTGAATGGTCATGATTTTGAGCCCTTGGACCGTATTGCATTTAAGTAAAGCTACATGTGCTCATGAGGACTTCAGAAAACCACACAACCTGAAATGAAATGATGCAAAGACAACCACACATCAATTCTAAGCAGAAACTAAATGCATAAGGTGATCAGAAATACCATATTGGCCTGCAAAAAGGTGGCCTGGTGGTTAGAGAACTGGGCTTGTGATCAGAAGGTTGCCGGTTCCCAGAGCCGACAGGTCAAGACTGAAGTGCCCTTGAGAATGGCACCTAACCTCTAACGGCTCCCCGGGTGCCGTGGCTAGGGCTGCCCACCGCTCCGGGCATGTGTGCTCACTGCCCCCTAGTGTTCACTCGGGTGTTTATGTGTTTTTCACTGCACGGATTGGGTTAAAATGCGGAGAACAAATTTCACCGCAAAGTGATGAAAAAAGTATCTATCTATCTTTCTAAAACTATACAGGTGCTGATCATAAAATTAGAATATCATGAATAATTTTATTTATTTCAATAATTTTGATTATGAAAACTGACAACTAATGAAAATCCCAAATTCAGTACCTCAGAAAATTTGAATATTGTGAAAAGGTTCAATATTGAAGACATCTGGTACCACACTCTAATTAACACAAAACATCTGTAAAGGCCTTTACATTGTTTTTCAGTCTAGTTCTGTAGGCTACACAATCATGGGGAAGACTGCTAACTTGACAGTTGTCCAAAAGACGACCATACACAAGGTCATTGCTAAAGAGACGACTGGCTGTTCACAGAGCTCTGTGTCCAAGCACATTAATAGTGAGGCGAAAGAAGGAGAAGAGGTGGTAGAGAAAAAAGTGTACATGCAATAGGGATAACTGCACCCTGGAGAGGATTACGAAACAAAAAACATTCAGAAATGTGGGGGAGATTCACAGAGTGGACTGTAGCTGGAGTCAGTGCTTCAAGAACCACACAGATGTATGCAAGACATGGGTTTCAGCTGTCGCATTCTCTGTGTCAAGCCACTCTTGCACAAGCATCTTGCCTGGGCTAAATACAAAAAGGACTGGACTGCTGCTGAGGGGTCCAAAGTTATGTTCCTTTGGAAATCAAGGCTCAGAATCCACGTTGCTTGAGGTCCAGTGTAAAGTTTCCACAGTCCGTGATGGTTTGGGGTGCCATGTCATTTGCTGGTGTTGGTCCATTGTGTTTTCTGAGGTCCAAGGTCAATGCAGCCATCTACCAGGAACTTTTACAGAATGCCTTCTGCTGCAGACCAAAGTTATGGATGTGCAGATTTTATTTTCCAACAGGACTTGGCACACGGTGCCAAAGCCGGCACCGGCAAACCTGCCTGACCATAAACCCATATAAAATCTAAGGGGTATTGTGTAGAGGAAGATACGCCAGACCCAACAATTCAGAAGAGCCGAAGGCAACTATCAGAGCAACCTGATCCCATAACACTTGAGCAGTGCCACAGACTCATAGACTCCATGCCATGCCTCATTGCTGCAGTAATCCAGACTAAAGGAGCCCCAACTAAATATTGAGTGCTGGACATGCTCATACTTTTCATGTTCATACTATTCAGTTGGCCAACATTTGTGGAAATAAAAACTGAAAATTGTCATATGCATATGTATTCACCCCCTTTGCCATGAAAAAAGTTCTGGTGTGATGCTTAGTGAAATGACATCCACCTATGAGCAGTCTAAGTGTCACATGATCTATCAGTACACCTTTTCTGAAAGGCTGCAACACCATTAAGCAAGAACTAACCAAACAACACAATGAAAATCTCCAAACAAGTCAGGGACAAAGTTGTAGAGAAGTACATGTCAGGGTTGGGTTATAAAAAATATCCAAATCTCTGATCCCCCGGAGCACAATCAAATCCATTATCATCAAATGGAAAAAAAAACATGATACCACAACAAACCTGCCAAGAGAGGGCCGCCCACCAAAACTCTCAGACCAGGCAAGGAGGGCATTAATCAGAGAGGCACCACAGAGACCAAAGGTAACCCTGAAGGAACTGCTGAGTTCCCAAGCAGAGACTGGAGTATCTGTCCATATGACCACAATAAGCCCTACACTCCATAGACCTGGGCTTTATAGACAAGTGGTCAGAAAAAGCCTTTAGTTACAGAAAAAACGAGAAGGCTTGTTTTGAGTTTGCCAAAAAGCCTTTGGGAGACTCCCCAAATGTAAGGAGTGCTCTGGTCAGATGAGAATAAAATTAAACTTTTCGGCCACCAAGGAAAATGTCTGGCACAAAACCAAAACACCTCATCAACCCCAAAAACACCATCCCTACAGTGAAACATGGTGGTGGCAGCATCATGGGGATGTTTTTCATCAGCAGGGACAAGGATAAAGGTTTGAATCGAGGGGAAGATGGATGGTGCTAAATACTGGGATATTCCCTCAGTGATTTGAGACTGGGACGGAGGTTCACCTTGCAACAGGACAATGACCCAAACCATACTGCTAAAGTAACACTTAAGTAGTTTAAGGGGAACTCAGACCTTAATATAATTGAGAATCTGTGATCAGACTTGAAGATTGCTGTTCACCAGCGGAAACCATCGAACCTGAACGAGCTGGAGCAGTTTTTCCTTGAGGAATGGGCAAAACTCCCAGTGGCAAGATATGGCAAACTCATAGAGGCTTATTTAAAGCGACTTACAGCTGTAATTGCCTCAAAAGGTGGCTCTACAAAGAACTGACTTGAATAGTTATGCACACTGGACTTTTCTGTAATTTTGTCCTATTTGTTGTCTGCACCACAATTAAAAATATCAAATGGTCCAAGTTGTAGGTATGTTCTGTAAATAAAATGATGCAAACCCTCAAGCAATCCTTTTTAGTAAAAGCTTGTGAGGTAACAGATCAAAATGTCAAGGGGGGTGAACAAGGCACTGTATTTCCTCAACAACTAGTATTTTGATGTGTGCAAAATCCAGATCTCGGAGAAAGGATGGTTGAAATATTGTTTTTCTGGTGGCTTTGTGTGAGAAATAAATCTCTGGACATCAAGAGTCCACTTATTTTTACAATGCTAAGAATAAATCGACGGATTCTGAGGGATGATTTGTTTGTAAGAGGAAGGAAAGGAAAGTGAGGCAGTTCTTAGCTTTGGGTGCAGCAGTTTAACATAAAGTCTTTGTTGATAAGAGATTCAGCCGCCTCTGTTTTGAATGCTAATTTGGTTTCTAGGGAGACCAGTGAAGCTTGAGTCATGTATCAGATTCGAGAGTCTTCATGATGCACCTGAAGGCTTGACCCATGACCTGATCATGCACACTGACACACACAAAGATACACAAATACAGTGTGCTGTACTTGTTTACATGCATCATAGACAATAAAACCAATTTAAAAGTCAGACTTATCCGTCCACAGCACACATTCACTGAGCTTAAGCCCAGAATAGTTGGATGCTGCTGGATGTTGGATCGTGAAGTCTAATTTTGAACGTGTTTACAGTTTCTTCAAGCATTTCCCATCCTGTATGGTTATATTTAATGTTAGAACTATAACATTTCATCTGACAGATTAAAGGTCACAATGGTTTAATATTGTGTAGTAATGCTGACGTTTTTGGCATCAGAAGATTGGAATAGCTAAATATCTGATCTTTTGGTTAAAATGTGCTTATTATTTATCAGCTGTAATTTATTATGATTATTTTTTGCATGAAAACTACAAAAGTCTGATTAGTTGTTCAGCCCTAACATGCACTTAAGCACACACACACATACACAAACACACACACACACACACACATACACAAACATCCTTTTCTGACTCAGTGCAGCCATCATGACTTCTATTGACAAAAGGGTTTGTGCTGTGGGAGAGGGACAGTGGTGCAAGAGTTTTATGAATTATATATTGGGTAATCTGGTAAGACAATATAACTAAATGACTCGCATGCCGAATAGATTTTTCTCTTGTTGGCGTACAGATATGTTCATACAGTGTTACCTAGACCTTTGTCTCTCAGCTGTCCCAACATTTGACTTTTGACTTTAATTAGGTACACATGTGATGTTACGTAACCTTTTTGCAATTTCAGAGTAAATTCAGTGGGGTGAAAATAATAATAATGTGAGGCACGAAAGGGGGAAAACAGGAAAATGGAAGAGCCAGCGAATGTTCCAGGAACGAGGGTGGGAGTGAAAGAGATAGAAGGAAGGGAGGGAAAGAGGAAAGCTGGAACACATAGGAAGCATTTGGGTGTTTACAGAAGTCTGCTGGCTTCACAGTGAGATAACATGACTCCGTGTTCATGGTAGGCATAAAGCTTTTTATTAGGCATTTAACAGCACACCCGAGTAACAAGAATGTAATGCAGGTTTACATTTGTCTCTTATAGCTGAAACTGCTCCAAACTCAAGTCAGTGTCTTAGTACAACTCGACAGCTCTGACCTGAGTACCATCTGCTGCCAGGAAATTACCGGTATGTCCTTCAACTTCTTCTGTGGAAAAAAAGATGCTTACTTGCTTCATCGTCCACATGACGTAAAGAAAACAGGATTATTAGAACTGCACAGCTCCATATAGAAAAAGGTTTGACGTACAGTGTAGGGTTATGTATTGATCTCATTACCACTATTAAAATTATGTACTTGTGCATGATGTTATCAAGCCGCCATTTATTTTTGGCAAGCGGTGGATCTAAAGAAGACGAAATCACATGGCTGCTAGCTCGTGTTTTAATATAGATATACTCTAATGTATGCAAAACAGGCAAACTACAATTTCACATGACTGCTTAATTGCTTAATGATTTGTGGCTGTGTAGAGCCTTCTCGTCTTAGCTGAGCAGACGAGCACCTGATAATACAGTATTGATGCTGTCAATCCAGTGTCTGCGCCAGCCTGACCATCTTTGTGATTACTATCATAAAATACTCACAGAACAGATTGATGGTACTTGTAGTTTAATATCTACAGAGGCCAAAAGGTTTTTCTCTGTTCGTCCTTCCTACTTCCTCTATCTGTCTAACTATATATCTGTGTGTAGGTGAGTGTGTGACAAGGTGTGGTATGAAGTTAATAACAGACTTTATCAGCCGGCTGTGATTAACTGAAGTGCTCTTGGCAGGTTTGCATGCACACGTGTCTATACACACATGCTTATTACTAAGCACAGCAAGATAAGTAGTAGCTGTGAGCCGCCTGTAGGAGTGTGTGGGAACCCCATCACCTACTTTTATGCACAAACCAAACACTCCTTGCAAATGACTTTGTACCGTAGGTGTAATATGGTGTGTAAAATGACATGCACACGTACCTAAAGGAAAACATTTAGAACATTTGAGATTTAGAATACTCTTTTTATCAGTGCAGTGAAACACACATACTATACACACTAGTGGACACTAGGGGTCAGTGAGCACACATGCCCAGAGCGGTGGGCAGCCCTATCCATGGCATTTGGAGAGCAGTTAAAGGCTAGGTGCCTTCAGTCGTGACCTGTCGGCTCTGGGATTCTAACCGGCAACCTTCTGATCAAAAGCCCAGTTCTCTAACCACCAGGATACAGCCTCCTAAAAAAAGAACATTCTAGACTTCTTGCAGACAGTGACTGGAGGTGAGAGCAAAACCCCAAACCGTCATCAATCTGCCTCACCTTTAAGCTCATTAGCCATTAAACACAGAAAGATAACTAAAGCACTAAATGACCAATATCAACAAATCAATTCATGAGAAAAAATAAGACGCTACTTAAAAATGATCGGTTTTTCCATTTTAACTATTGATGGGTATGTGTTGGTCCAAAATGAGCAGTGTTGTATTATTCTACTTGGATCTTTTTTCTAGTTTATAGAATAAAACAACGTATCAATGGTAAAACTAGAGAAACTGATCATTTTGGTGTGGTCTGTTAATTTTTATCCATGACTGTATAAGTGTGATGGACGATGGGACATCACTCCACACAGTCATGCAGAAAGGTAAAGCACAGACAGATCCACACACTGGTCTCACAGGTGATGAGTAATAACCCCAGTCCCGGCAAAACAAAGGACCACACATTCTAGTCAAAATAAATCCATAAAATAGAGAAGGTTATGATTTCAACACAAAGCTACTCAAAATAGACAAAATAACAACAGTGTATATGATCAGTCTTTAATGTCATCATTTGCATTTAACTTTTACACTTTGTAGATGTACAAATAAATACTTTGTGTATGGGTGTGTTTGATCCGAGCACACACTGTCACTACACAAGCACTCAAATTTCCTCTTAGGGGCAAAAAAACAAGAATATCTATTCATTCTGTCACTGCCTAACGTCACAGCGGCTCATTTGACTAAATAAGTCCATCCATTCGAAGACATGAGGACAGACTTCCCAGAGGAGTGGTCCTGAGGGATTGGCATTCCCATGGTTTCGGAATCAGATGTCTAAGAAGCATATGGTCAGGTGTTCACAACCCTTTGCCAAAGGAGGTATCTGGTTGTAAGTGAGAGGGGAATTTAACAAATTTACGAGCTGTACGCAGGCTTTGCCTAAAACGGTGCCATGTGCTGTTGTAATACAGGAACATTCACTTTTCTTGGCTTGCAGGGTGCAAAAAGAGAAGGATTGTCATACCGGCGTTGGATCTGTAGATGGAGCTGTGAAGAAGCTGTTTGAGTATGGGTCCTGAGGAATCACCACACCTGAGTGACATGGTATGGAACTTACATTTACATTTTCATCATTTAGCAGACACCTTTATTCAAAGTACAGTATAACAGTCTGAGCAATAAGGGGTTAAGGGTCCTGCTCAAGGGCCCAAAAGCAGCTACCTGGCTGTGGTGAGGTTTGAACCGGCTGCCTTTGGATTACTAGTCCTGTATCCTAACCACTAGGCTAGCAGATTGTTTGTAAAAAAAAAAAAAAGTAGAAAATATTTGAACAATATTTCATATCCCACCGTTTTCCACTCTAGATGTCAAACACTCCTCCTTCCTCGCCTCATCCTGTCCACCGCTCTCCGGCACCCTCCCCATGCTCCTCTCTTTCATCTCCACCCATCTCTCCTCTCAAGTCGGGGGTCGTGACCTTCCGCTCCCCGGCCACACGTCACCTGACCCATCTCGACCCCTGGAGAAGACACAGCTGGGAGCCGGGAGCCGTCATACAGGGCAACCCTGCCATCGACACTCGCAGGTACGTAACAGCCCAGTGAGAGTACAACAGCATATCTTTCAGTTCCACCCTGTTGTATTTCTGTTCTCCTTTTATTTAGTAGTTTGATTTGTTTGGTCCATCTGGTTCCACAAGCAGCCAAGCATGACCTAGTGTTTTCCCATCAAAGATCTGACCACCCTGTTTAGGAAGTGTGCCAGGAAATGCAAAGAGGATACCATACTACAGAGGTGGAGCCTGGCACCTCATAACAAAATCTGACATCACCAAAGGAATAAACTATCAAAAGGAAAACAAACTATAAGCTTGATACAAATGCAGCTGCTACTCAGTCCATCATAATGTGATTTTAAAGATGGTGATGGTGTTTTAGTCTGCTCTGTATGGAATTACATTTACATAGCAAAAATGTGACAATATATCATCTAAGTGGTTCCCAGAGTTGTTGGGGTGCAGCAAGACAAATGATAGGAATTATGGTTTGTTTAGGGGAGCCAGATCTTTTTACTCGTTCTTGTAAAAAAAAAAACATTGTTCATCCAATTGACGATATATGGAACAACTTTCTGTGCAATAGACAATCTGTGGATGTTCTGCATTAAGTGTAAAGAAATCCTCTCTCGTGCTTATGATCATTTCTGATTTCAAACATTAGCACCAACAAGAATCAGATTTATCTGAATTTAAAGTTCATTTCTGAATTATAAGGGGAGTGCAAAGATATTTTCATCTACAAAAGGCGGTGCAGAAGGAAAAGTTTGGGAACCACTGATCGAAGAAATTGAGTGTTAAAGGCCTCACACATGGGTAACAGTGGTAGCTCAGGCTTTTAACACTAGGGTACACCTGCCTACATTTGTATTAGTATTTGTGTGAGCCACTAACAGGGGGGCTGAATAAAAGAACTATTTCTAAAGATGCAGTGGCTGGATTGGCTGTAAACTGACAGTCACTGTTGTATAAGAACAGAAATGACATCAGTATCAGGGTGGATTGCTGAGATTCAGACTCATATCTGGCATGCGTCAGGCTAATGTGTTGGAGTACTCATCCAAATTCATTTATTAATCTTAGTGTATTAGTTGGTTTTTCTCGTTTATTCTCGTTCTCTCTCACTGACAAATACACTCTTTATGGCTTCAAGCACTGTGGGCTGTTGTTTCAAATGCTACCAGGCAGTGCCAATGTACTGATCACACGTGTATGAGTACATGCCCTTCCCCCACATGCCTCCTCCACACAACTGTACAGTGGTATCAGATTACAGTTTGTGATGGCCCAAATTTAGGAGATGAGGGAGTTCGAATCTCTTCAAGTTTTGCTTTAACTGTGTGTGTTTTTGCGTCCGTTTAGATAAGTGGCCGGATGAAGTGAGGAAACTTTTCCACAGAACGGCAGGACAAACATACGATTCATGAATTCCGGGCTATACTAGTCACTACATTGTTTGACCCAGCTAGATACACCCAGTTACTGAGACACCCCCATTTACAGGACCATTTCATAAACCATGTACCATCACTTTCTTTTCCTGTCAGTGTGAGCCTGGAAGATCTGGACCCGGAGGAGATGGCACTGGTGATGGGTGGAGCCCTGGGATGTCGGAGAGCACGAGATGCCCGGCGGTCGGTCACTTGTGAGGGCTCCTTGTCCTCCCTCACTGAAGAAGAGTCTGGGATTGAAACCCAGCTACACTCACCGCTGGAGGTCTGTATATGAAAAGCATTCACTGGAGTTTCTTGGAGCCTCACATATATGGTTGAATATCCGACCACTTTAAAGTTGGGTGTTTACATGGTGCTTTTATCCACTAAACATGCATTGAGAAATGGAGGGTTAAGGGCTTTGCTCAGAAGTGGTAGTGTTTCAAACTTTCTGATTGCTAGTGCTTCACCTTAACCACTAACCTACCACCGCCATTGAACCTACAGCTCAAGTACGTAGGTGTATGTGTGAACTTCCAAGCTCACAAATAACTCATCATATGTTTAGGAGCAGGCAAATCAGATGCATGAATGCAGTGCCTCAGCCCCGAGTCTCTTTGTTGTAAGACGCATGCCCAAATCTTCTGCCCCTCGCCCTCGCTCATACTGCAATGGTAAGAAGTCTTCATAGATTAAACCCTGTCTGTTCCTAACTTTCTGTTATTGCAGTTCTAACTGTTTATTTTGTTTTTTATGCAGAAAGTGTGCCGTACTGCCAGGGCAGAGGTTCAACACACAGGTTGTTTTTTTTTTATTTTCAGTCAAATAAAAGTTTTAGCTTTGCCCAATTGTATTTATCATCAGACATTTATCATAACATCCTGTACGAAACCAACAAACCTTTTTATGTTTCTCTGTCCCAGTCTAGACCGGGCATTTTCTGCCCTTAACTGGGACACTGGAGGGCAGGATGAGGACGGAGAGGAAGCCGGAGAAAATGCTTTATCCCGAACTTTCAGCTTCCTGCGAAAGATAACCTCCAATCGGAAGGTAACAGGCCACTGTGGCCGCCATCCTTTCTGTTTACAGGAAGCTATTTTACGTGAGATCAGGATGGTCAGGACATTAAAAGAAGTACATTTTAAGTCAATACATCTCTTCAAGTGATCAGTCTTAGATGCATTACTGGGTCATACCAGCAGTAGGCAGCATAGGTCATGAAATCCAAGAGACACGAAAAACATCCTCTGTCATATGTAGTCCTGTTTCAAACCCAGGCTCATCATTGAGTCTCAGCATGAAGAGTTCAACCTATATGTTCACTGCAGAAAAGGTACAGATCAGACCTACTTTTGAAGTAAGGCATCATTTTGAGTAGTATTTGCTTTGCATTAAAAAGGCTGAACAATTTAGGGAATAAATAATAATCCTGGTTAAGGGGCCATCTTACATACGCTTAGGTTCAGGGGTACACCTCAGTATTTTAAATTTACAATAACAAAAATATATCTTTTGATTTCTGGGTTGTCAAACCCATAGTGTACATTAGTTTTCAAGACTCATGAGAGCTTTTTCAATGGGGAGAGTTGGAACAATAAAAAGGGGAACCTCAACATTGTTTGTATCAAGATACAGTTTTACTGACTGGGAGGGAAGTCATGCAAATTATGCAAAAGGACCTTGCAACAACACACCGCTGTTTATATGAAATGGATTAATCCAGACATATAAACCGTGAGACCCGTTTTTTATTGATCTGTGATTATATTTTTCTTTGAGGCGCAGTCAGAATTGACCCACGGACCGTGTTTTTGGACCGCTGGCTGATTGATAAAATATGGTGTTATTGATCTGTTATCTGCTTAAAGTATCCTCTTATTTGTCAGTGTTTTTTTAAGTAAGCATTTAGTATACTTTCTTTATCACAGTGAAATTCATTTAACCCAATCCGTGCAGTGAAACACACAAATACACACTAGTGAACACTAGGGGGCAGTGAGCACACATGCCTGGA
>JAYDZF010000013.1:4780470-4794280 GCA_034509105.1 Microcambeva barbata
TGGTCTCTTGTTTAGAATAAACATAAACACTACATTAATAAACATAAACACTACATTACATGCACTGTATTACATGTGATGGTCTCTTGTTTAGAATTAGAGGATAAATGTATCTTTTGTTTATTTTAGGACTTTTAGTATTTATTGTGTTGTTTGTATCTGCACTGTCACTTGTATTGTTTTGCACTTTTTGTTGCACCGTGATGATAAACGTAATGATGTGGTTGTGACATTTAATTAGCTGGAAATAATATGAAATACATTTCACACAAAGTTTCTGACTTGAAGGCACAGATGTAGGGGCAGGAAAAAAGTGCTTTCCAGGGTACCAGAGGTCAGCTCCAAGCATGTCACCGTGCTCCATGTTCTGTCATGTTCTGCGATAGCAGGTATATAATTGTTTTTCTTTTCTGATAAGGTGTGGAAGTTTGACCAGGTCCAGTGAGTTGGAGGAACCACATGAGCGGCTATGAAGGAAACGAGTACGAACGATTAACCGCAGAGATTTGATGACAGAATCAGGGGTGTCCAAACTTTTCTAAGATACTATAAACCACAGGTTTTGGAATTTGAATGCTCATGGAACGTCGTTTCAGTTCGACAAGGGTTGCATGCAGTAGCGACACTTAGTGGTCAAACTAGGAATGACTTGTTTTAGACTTTAGGTTCTTGCTGTAAATAACTAGATTTCTGAGTTTCTTAGGGGGGGTTCGGTCTCATGTGGTACAACAGGATATTAAAAGTTCAAATCTCACTAGTGACAAGAGTAAAAAGGGAGGGTGGAAGGAACCCTGGTTAATTGCGTTGCAGAGGGAGTGTGTGTCAGGCAAATATAACCTCCTCTGATGCGATCAGTGTTTCCAGCATTGGAAGACGACTAGATTAGGAGAATAGGAGCAAAGATAATTTTCAGTTCAGTTCATTCTCTTTAACCCCTTATCCTAATTAGGGTCTTTTCAACGAGTGTAAGGCACACAGTAACACCCTAGATGGCCTGTCAGTCCATCGCAGGTACCTACAGGACAATTCAGTGGTCAGCGCCAGACCTGATAGCATGTTTTTGGACTGTGGGAGGAAACCAGAGTACACGAAGGAAACTCACACGAACACAGGGAGAACATGCAAACTACAAACAGAAAGGACCTAAATTGCCCAACCCATGGGTCAAACTCCGGACCTTCTTGCTGTGAAGCGACAGTGCTACCCACTAAGCCACCCATTTATATTATTATTATTATTATTATTATTATTATTATTATTATTATTAATAATAATAATAGCAATAATAATTATAATAATAATAATAATAATAATAATAATGTAACAGATGTAGAATTTGCACATGCTTCTTTTGGGTCTATCTGTCTGTGTTTGTCTGCCTGTCTGTTTATGTCTATTCATCCATCTTATCATTTTTAAAAATATGTTTATGATTACACATTTACTTATTATACAAACTTATTAATGAATGTTTTATGATGCGTTGAAATTATGAGCTTGTCATCAAAGTTTTAGATTACATCTTATTTTGTGTTTTCTTTATCCCAGAAAAAATATGTTATACAAATCTTTCATTATACATGTTTTATTGCACGTTCTTTAAATACAAACCTGAAGATTGATGGAAATAATATACAAAACACACTAGTGGTATCAGAAGTTTTTACACCATGAAATATTTTATTTCTTTATTGCAAATGTCTAAAAATAAAAATCTGAGCAGAGGAAATTGATCACTGGGTATTTTTGGTAAAGGACTCCCACAGTGCAGTCAGTTGTGTCTTCAGGTCTTCTGCATATGGGTCTAGCTTCTGGTGCACTTCTTCACTACTTGGCATAAATGGAGCCAAGCTCTTCTGGAAGTCCTGTAGATGCTGATCCAGCTTTTGCTTCACCTCCTCTGCCTGGGGTTCCAGCTGGGCCTGAAGCTTGCTCATGCTCTTCAGCAGATTTACCCTGAGCTCCTCGTTCTTCTGGACCAGAGTGGCCGTCATATCTTCAGACTGCAGGGGGTCGGTGTACGGAGCCACATCCTTCTTAAGCTGCTCCACCTGTTGCTGGATCTCTGAATTCAGCTCCTCAATGTATGGCTCGAGCTCTGACTTGACAGAGCTCAGGTCCTTCTGGAGACTCGCCTTCAGCTGCTCGGCCTGCTGAGAAATGCTGGTCAGGAGCTCCTCGGTCAGGGGAGATACCTGACCCTTAACAGACACTGCATACTGGCTGACAGTGTCTGCGCTTTCAGAGATCTTGGAGCTGAACATAAGAACATTGAGAGGTTAAATAACAGCTTGGGTCCATTTATTGTGCAGGTTGGCACATTTCCTGAATGTGTTTTGACACTTACTTGACTTCATGCCCCATTTCAGATTCCTTGATCTTCTGCAGAATTTCTTCAGTTGTTAAAGTTGCTTTGGCGACATAGTCCCAGAATGCATCTTTCACCATCTCCATACTGGGCTGAGCCTGGTCCTGCCTTATCACACTGGCATGGCAACCTTTTGAAACAAGCAAATAACCCCCAAATTCTTAAAACGTTTACTATTAATCGCTGAATAACAGTAAATAACAAGGATAGGCTCTTCATCATGGCTTCTCTTACTGGGTGGGATATACATGTTCCTCAAAGTTGATGACAGAAGCAGGGAAAATAGGATAGGATTTCAGTGAGTTTGACAATAGGCAAAATTGTGATGGCTAGACAACTGGGTCAGTACATCTCCAAAAATGCAGCTGGGGTATTCCCAGTTTTTAGTGGTCATAATCTACAAAACCAGATTCTGGACCAGAGGACGGAAGGATTAGTGGTGAGCCACAAATAGCTGAAGAAGTTAATGCTGATAGAAAGTTGTCAGAATACACTGAGCAGCACAGTCGTTTTGTAACACAAGGGGGACCAACACAATATTAGGAAAGTGGTCATAATTTTAGGCCTGATCTGTGTGTATTATTACAATATTACTCACCTGAAAAGACTGCAATAGCTAAAATCACAAAGAGCTTCATGTCTGGTTTCAACAAAACAATAAAAAATGGTTTATTACACAGCTTAAAATTCAGACTGTACATATAAAGATTTTTTTAGCAGTTACAAAAATAAAAAGATTGCTCGGCTTGCTCTTACCTGCTCTTTCTCTGGCTGTCGGATTGCTTACGTGTGAAATAAAGCAACTACAGTCTATATAGAGATTAAACGCTATGATGTAGAAACCAAAGTCCAAAACTCTTCGCCCTGTTGTCATCAGTAACCTGAACTGTCAACGATGCCACCTCCTTTCCACACGTAGCAACCTAATCTTTTTTTTTTTTTAGGTACACTTTCCTGCCAAAGGATTATTATTATTGTAATTTTACAGAAAATGCTGTTGTGTGTCTGTTCATGGGGTGCCAAGAAATAATTATGTTGTACTGTAATTCTGCATATGTACTGTATAACACACACACACACACACACACACACACAAACCCATAAGTCTGGGTTCACTGAGTTAATTTTCATTCTTTTTTTCAAGGGTCACATTTGATCATCTTAGGGACAAGGTCAAGTTAGTTTCATATGACCGTGTGTGTGTGTGTGTGTGTGTGTAGCAGTGTGGGGGATTTTAGTAAAGTTATATTATTAAAAGGTTTTTCAAAGAGTCAACAGTCAACAGTTAACAGTCAACAGTGAACAGTCAACAGTCACAAGTCAAGAGTCAAAAGTCAAGAGTCTCCATTAAACCAGTCACCAGTAAAAATGTAACAGTCAAAAATCCAGTCAACAGTCAGTCAACAGTGCAACCAATGATCTGAAACATTGGTTCTCCAGTAATAATTGCGTGTACATGTAAGCAAGTAAAGTTTATTATATACATTTAGTTTTGTTACTGTTACTGATCAAAACCTTCTGACAAAAATGCAGTTATTAAATCATTTTGTGATTTTTATTTCTAAAAGTGTAATGAAACGAATGAGTTATGTTTAGATAACAAAAACCTCCTTTGCCTTTATTATAGTAAGAAAAAGTTTTTTGTTTGTGTGTGTTAACATGCACATGGTTGACTTATTAACAATAGCAACTAAAAATCATGAAATTTTCTAGTGGTCATATTGGTGATACATTTACCATATAAATCATGCCACACTGATCTCCAAGGAATGAGTCAAAAATAAATAAAAAAATCGGATCAAACCAAAAGTTGCAGTATGACACACCAATGTCTGTCAACATGAGATCCACACAAGAGCTTAAAGCACCTAAATAAGGGATTCCTAGGACAGGATCTTTAAAAACAAAGTGGCACCACCACAAGTTTTTTTTATTTATTTATATTTATATATTTACAGCTCAACCGACAGTTACACTAACAGTAACTTGATGACAACAGGCCATTAGGGGGAAGCCTGTACTAGAGAGAGGAGATAGTACGTCTTGTTTTATTGCACAGTTTAGCATTTAACCTGATTACCTGATTATTCTACATTCCAGTGATGTAAGCACTGTTCATTGAACCAGCTATATCTGCTAAGCAGAAAATTAACATACAGACCAGTCAAGACAACATTAGCCTGGATTCATTTGTTTTACAGTTCTTTCAAACTAAATGTAGTTTTATGAACAGAAGAAAAATTTAACTGAAGATCCATCTATAGTATAATATTTGAATTACATAACACATGTATCCCAGTTCAGAGATTCTACAGTACTTTAATTCATCCAAATACATTCAAAGGTTTTTCTCTACATCTAGGTTTAGTCATTTCTCAGCTACTTCCGCAAACAATGTGTACCTGGTAATTTTCCCACTGAAGCATTCTTAAATTAAATTACCTTAACCTTTATGCTGCTTGTCTAAGTGATGAATCAAGATTGCTCAGACAGTCTAAAATGGTAGATAAATACCAACATAAATTGCTGTTTGCCCAAAAGTTTTACTGACTGCTGGTTTTAAGTGTTGTTTTTTAAAGGATTGCAAAACTTTTACTGGTACTACGTCAAAAGTACTTCATATTTTTTATAAGTTTTAATTAATCTCAAAAACAAATTAGGCAACACAAACAAGGCATCAAAACGAACAAATACAAATGGCAATCTGGTCCCACTGCAGTTTACTGTAAACCCAACATAAGATGTTCTTGAACAAGCTTGTTTTGTATTCATGTTGCGTTTATTCAATAATTATTTCATTTGAAAAAGAAAAAAAAAACATTCGGAATGATTTGAATGGTTAAATTCAAAATAATCTCTGCACCAATAATTATTGCATAGTATGAAAAAAATGTAAATTGTATTTTGTTAGATAAGCATATTTTAAACTAAACACATCATTGACAAAAGGTACAAATAATGATGGAATGATGTAATTAAGTTTGACTAAATAGAAGCGTGTGATGTGGCATGAATGACAGCACAGTCAGTGATAACAACATGAGGGTGACTTCTGGACTTTGACTCTTACATCACATCCCAGGCCTGTATAAAACACCCCTGATTCCCACCTAATGTACACAGAGAAACTGTAGAGAGGTAAGAAACTGGTCTAATTCTTCTACACACATGAGAATCTGTATTAAGATCATGTCAATCAGTGATCTAATGTGTTTTGTTTACCTTACAGATCTATAAAAGTCTACAACCATGAAGGGGTTTATACTTCTCGCTCTTATTGCTCTTACTGGTGAGTATTTCCTTTTACTTTTAAATAAGTAAAAGAAGCAAAGTGCTATCAAACAGTTAAATGACATAACTTTTTTAACCCAAAGGCTGCCATGCTAATGTGATGTGGCAGGAACAGGCCAACCTCAGAATGGACATGGTGAAAAATGCATTCTGGGATTATGTAGCCAAGGCAACCCAAACCACTGAAGACATGATGCAGAAAATCAAGGAGTCTGAAATGGGACAAGAAATAAAGTAAGTACCAGAAAACATCTAATTTCATCTCCCAACCCAGTGGTGGTCCATTTTTTGCTGCTCTGTACGCAACAGTGATGCTCTATGTATCTGGACACCTTTCTATCAGAGCAAGCATTAACTTCTTCAGCTTCTTCTTTGAACTACATGGATCAGTCTTTGAGTATCAACTAGCCTGTCACTGGTTTACCACTGTTCCTTTCTTGGACCACTTTTAATAGATAACAATAGCAGACCAGGAACACCCCACAGAGCTGCATTTGTCTAGCCATAGCAGTTAGGGTCTTGTCAAACTAGCTTCTAACATTGACATTTTATAATAACATTTTCACTCGCAGCCTAATATATCCCACCCACTAACAAGTGTCGTGATGAACAAATAATCAACGTTATTCACCCATCAGTGGTTGAAATGTTATGCCTGGTTGGTAGCAGAATAGTGACAATATATGTAAATTGCTTTAGAATCTCTTTAATATTTCTAATATCTCATCCCTCTTTGTTACAGCACAAAGATCTCTGAAAGCACAGACACCATCAGCCAGTACGCAGGATCCGTCCATGGTCAGATGCATCCTATGACTCAGGAGCTCTTGGCTCAGATTTCCCGTGAGACAGAGCAACTGAAGCTCCGTCTGGACCAGGACCTGAGCTCTGTGAAGACCTACCTGGAGCCCCACATCGAGGAGCTGACGTCAGAGATCCAGAAGCAGATGGAGCAGCTGAAGACAGAGTTGACACCGTACACGGATGCCCTTCAGTCTGAAGCCATGAGAGCCACTCTGCTTCAGAAGAACGAGGAGCTCAAGATGAATTTGGAAAAAAGCATGGCTGAGCTTCAGGCCCAGCTGGGACCCCAGGCAGATGAGATGAAGCAGAAACTGGAGCAGCACCTACAGGAATTCCAGAACAACATGTCTCCGTTTGTCCAGAACCTCCAGAGTCAGCTCTTCCAGGGGGGGCAGGAAATGCAGCAGAAGCTGGACCCCTACACCCAGGATCTGAAATCTCAGCTCACATCTTTGTGGGAGGCATTTGAAAAGAAAATGCAGTAATCCAGAATCCTTGACTCTTGAGATTAGCATTATAAGATCTTCAGCGTGTCTACATGTTTACAATTACAGTTCTACAGTAAAGGTGCTTTTATTTATCCTGCCATACGAGACACAATATAATCAAAGTATAAAAGTCTAAGCATTGTCTTAATAAAACAATGCATTTGTCTCATGTATACTGTTTAAATAAATTATTAGAACCCCAAACCAAGAAGATATCTCAACTTGTGTACATTCTGATCACAAAAAAACTTTCATCTTTCATTACTTTATCCTGGTCAAGAGTGGCAGTCAGAGATGCAACACACTATAACACACTAGCATGCACACACACAATATTCTTGTTTAGCTTCAATCATTTTAAACTCATCATTTTATTTAACCAATACAACACAGCAGGGTCTGGGACCCCCAAAACAAGGCCGTAAACACAAGCAAACACAAACATGACAACAGAAGACGAATGTTAAAAAGAGTCAAACGACAAAAGAAATAAAAGTTGCATTTAAATTAATATATCTTAATGTAAAAAAGAATCACAAGTAGCAAAAACAAAGACATGATTAGAATTATATGTAAAGCTGTTTGAAAGTAAATGATTGTGTAGGAATATTTACGCCTATATTAAAGGTTGTCTAGATTTTGAACTCGCATTTCGTCTCTAGAAAAGAGACTTTTGATCTAGAATTTACATTGCATGAGGGCATGAGGTCAGTCGAGGTTCAATACCAGCTCTATGACATCAAACTACGTTCATATAACAGTTGAGTCTCTGAATACCCGTCAGTGCGAGTGTCCGTTTGCTGTCGGTGTGTTCTGGGATGACGTCCGAGTGTTCCAGCTCATATCTGGCTTAGCCGATGGTCACGCCGAAGCCACACTGGAACTTGTTTTTACGATGGTTGAGGAAAGAACAAAGCGCCAGAGACAGAGGAAGAGGCAGCAGCTTTTTTTCTAACGTGGCTCCTACAACCCAGTTACTGTCTATAGAACCTGGAGGGGAAAAAGCACAGAAAAGAACGACACTCAATAGTGAATTTTATACTGAGGCTAAGGGCTTGTAGCTTCTTCTACACCAGTGGGGGACCCTAGTGAGCCTAGAAGGGGTCCCAATGACTTTGGTTGAGAAGAGTAATGTGAAATATGTGGTTGCTGAACCTTTAAAAAGCAGGTTGGCCTTGGGGATGTCGAGCTGGTAGCCGAATGAGACACTGGTTTCTTGTGTACGAGAGCTGGCCTCAAACTCCACACCGATCGCCAGCTACACAGAAAAAACAAAGATCATCATTGCTTAAGACTCTTGTGTACACAAAATATTAATAGAGGGAAAAAAGTTGCACAAACGTTTTAAACGTCGATTAAAGAAAACTATGTAAAAGCAACATATTTATTTCCATTTATAATTATAATCTCACATTTTCTCCCAATTTAGCTTAGTCAATTCTGCACCTGGGGGATGTTTCACCCATACATTCAGCTTGGGCGGTTCTATCTGCCAATAAGGATCCTTACACAGTGTTTGAAAACCCCACCCACGGGCATGTCCAATTATGACTGCTGGATGGCGTTCAGAATCTCGGAGCTGGTGTGCTAGCTGAATATCCACTTGGGCACCCAGTAATACATCATTTAAAAAAATAAAACTTCACTGCACATAATAATAAAGAGCATTTAATGAACCAGCCGATTCAAAGAAAAGACGACAGTATTTACCTATTCAAAGACACTTACCTGGTCGTTGGCTTTGTGGTAATAAGAAGCTTGTGCACCGGCGCCTCCTAGTGTAAGAGTAGCAACAAAATTGGAACCTGAAGAAAAAAAAAAGAAGACAATGACTACACTAAGATCATCTGAAGACTATAAAGCTCTGTTGTAAGCTTTCTTTTCAGTAGTAAAGCGCCAACATCACTATCCCCAGGTAGAGTTATTAAACCACAGCACTACTGTAGTTCTTTATTTACATTTGTTCCTGCAGCTTGTTGCTTTGTATAGAATCCATTGGAATGCCTTCATGTAGAATGTTTTTTATTATTATTTTATTTAATAATAGGCATGTCATGAAACTATTAAATGTTGGGCTGATCATATTTGCACCTGCTAAATGAAGTAGAAAGACTTAAGTGACTTTGAATCACCGAATCATTTTGGTCAGGTGACGTATTCGTCAAGTCACTTTATTTGTTTGTGCTTTTTACAATGGACATCAGTACCAACAGATCCAAAACCACCATTGAGTTTGCCAAGGGTGATAGTGGGAAGGAAAAACATTCAAAGAAAATACAGGGAGAAACTTTGAGAGGAACCATACTCAAACAGGGGTCTGGGGTTACAATGGGGGAATTGAATACGGCTTAATGGGTGTCAGAATTCAACTACTGTGAGAGCTTGAGTACCTGTGTATCTTCCTGCCAAAGACATGACTGAACCCTCCTCGCCCGGCCTACGGTGGTACACCAGCTCTCCTCCTAAAGCCAAGGAAGGCGTGATGGACTGGAGATAATGTGCAACAAGAATGCCTGGACAAAAGAAAAAGAATGACACAACTGAGAAATGCTAGCATTGCATGTAGGTCCTGGTGACTCGGCATAGTCTGTTACCTGATCCGGCCACCACATCTGGATTTCCTAGCGCCACTGCGGCTGTAAAATCGTCTCCTTTAAACTCGGTGTCTGCTTGCCAGTTGACGAATTTCTGCTGCTGTGTCTAATAGGTTAACAAACAGCAGGAGTCAAATGACCCATTTAATAAAAAGTGACAGGAAAAGGAGACAACGCTCCCATCTCAAATTCACACACCTACCTGAAAAACCAGCTTGGAGCGCACTTTGGAGCACAACTGGTGAATGATCTGTGCATTGAGGCTTCCAGTGTGGTCCATGTCACCAACCACAACTGGAAATGCCTGGCGAGAAAATCGTTTTTTATTAGTTTCATTTCATATTCAGGGGTCACACAATCTACCCTACAATGTAGCACACCTAGACTGAATATCAGACACACCCTTCACTTATTAGCCAGTTATGTCCAACCAGACACCTGACCAGCTTGGCACCGCTAGGATTTAAATGTGGGCTAACATGATTTAATGCTGTGCCACACTATCTGATCAGTGTGTCAGCAAAGAATCTATCACAGCCTTGTTTCAAACTCCAGATCAAGAATCTCTCCCATGGCCCTGGCCCCTTATTCATACCTGTACTGACATTCATATTCACATTCAACAATATCATGATTGTCTCTTAAGCTAAATAAACAATATTCAACAGAAAGTCAGTTTAACTTACCTCTGCCGGTCCAATCTGCTTGGTCCCTATATATGTAGCCCCGAATCTATAACTGGACTCCGCCTGGGTACTCAGCATGATTGTGTGATTGACCTGTGGATATAAAACACAATGATTTTTATCAGGGTTCATTCTCATCACATAAGTGGTTTGAGATAAGTAACGAATGGAAAAGTTTTATGTTCACAAAAGCAGAAAGCGGTTAGGTGCCTTGCTCAAGACCTTTGGGAATCGAACCAGCAACCTTCTGATTACAAAGCCCAGTTCTCTAACCACCAGGCAACGGCTGCCTTATTATTGCACATTCATTAAAATATTCACCTGTTTACCCAATAGTATGCACAATATTTCAACGTGTATTTCATGTTTCATGTCATAGCTAATTAAGTCATATTTTCACACTTGCTGCTAATTGCACTTCTGGTTAGATGCTAATGTTGTTGCACTGTATTTGTAAGTAATGAAAATGAAGAAATCTAAACTAAAATTTCAAAAAGATCAAATCATTTCACACCAAACATTTTGAATGATTTTCCCTCTTGGCATCATTTTTATGCCGAATGCCCTTCCTTACACAACAGTCCTGATTGCACAACAATGCACTGGTTTATGCACCCATGTTTTTGGGCAGTGTGAGGAAACCAGAATAAATAAAGGCAGGGGATCAAAGATTAATTAATACCACTGTATGTCTCTGACCTGGAAAAAGTTGCTGATGCCTTTGTTGACAGTGAGTCGAACACCATCCATCTGCACAGGAAACACTTCTGAACAGGAGACACATTTCTGAATTAGCATTAGCAGAGTTACATTTGCACATACTCAACATCTGTGTTCCAGTCACCCCATTAAAATAATGTGTTGTTGTTAAAATCTTGTTCCTTTGTTAACTTACTGTATAAGTAGCTACGTGCCGCTTTCATTGAGTATCCACAAGGGGGCGTTTGCGTACAAGATAATGTGCATAATGTTGTTCTAGCAGTACAATGAGTATGGCGCACCTTTGGATTTGCGATGGAACTCATCAAAAGCCCCTGGGTTCGGAAGTTGTGGCTCAGCCTCCGGTTGCCCATTAGCAGCACTGCCAGCAGGAGAGACCGGTGAGACCGTGGGCATGGTAAAGCCGGCAGGGACTGAAATCAGTCCCGGCCCAGCCTGCACTGGTGGGGGTGGACTGGGTGAACTGGCAGCAAACACATTACCCATTCTGAAAGACAGATCATAGATGAAGATTTGGTCAAATGGGTACAAATACAAATATTAGCAGAATGAGATGAACTTTCATACATTATAACATAATCCTTGTGCTGTTGGTAAATACCTGTAGACCGTTTTTGAGCCACAGACCAGCTGGGGTGGAAAGCCACGACTTATTAATATTACATATTACTTACTAAGTCTGTGGGACCTAGTTTGTCCATTTGTCAGGAAGTGACATCACAACCATAGAACCTTACAGGTTTGACCCTTTACCTTCCAAGGATAAAAACAAGAGGTACATTTTGCTAGCGAACGTAGACGGTTGTGACCATATTTTTGTCTAATTGTTATATTATTATATAGATACTGTTTTTAACATATATAAGAGTTTTAAATCATACTACATGTAAACCGAACTGACAGCATTAGCGCAACGCACGCGCGAGCGCACACACACACGGACACACGTGCATCATTAAGCTGGGTTTTAAACGAATGGTTATTGCAGGTAAAATAACAGCAACCGATAACATTTTATAAAGTAAGGTCGCTAACAGAAACCTCATAATATTCATAACAACAAACTGTTCATTTCCATTCATTGAGGTTGTACTCACTTTGTACTTCACACAGAGGACGGCTCTTCACCCGGACGAACACAGCAGCTCCTTCTCATATGTCCCGCCTTCTCAGCGTATTCCGCTCTATGATTGGACAACAGGAACTCCGTTCACTGTCAATCACCTGACGCGACTTCTGGTTACGATGTTTGGTTCCGAATCAATCAGCTGCAAATGTGTCATCTAGTGCACTTGCTAGGGAAGTACCTTTAGCATATTACATAGCCAGTGAAGTGCATATGTGTATGGTTAAAGGTGGGTGCTTTGAAATGAGGTTATGGGAAACGAAAGGCCAACAACTGTGATTTCAGTCCTGGTGTAATTCTTGTGAATGGACTGGGCGGCGCTGCTGTTGGTGTGGGTGCTGCACACTACAGGGTTACCCGCCTTTGGTTATCTTTTCGCTAGTTTGTGGATTAGCTAATAAATTGGCCCGACTTGTGAAAAAAAGTAAATGAGTGTCATGCTGCAATGGAGCCATACCGTGTGTATTTGTACACTACGTACAGAGTTGCTGTTACCTTGACCAGGGTGAAGTGGTTAATAAAATTGTAGAATTGTAGTGTACAGTTTCATCCATGAAAATGCACTTTATTGTGGGAAAACAATTACTATCTAGACATGTGCAGAGAAAAGAGAGTGCATGAACAAGAAAGTCCCGAAGGTCCAAGTAGCAGAGATATTTCTGAACATGAAACGGTCCTAAATTGACTGAATTTGCTGGAACTTTCAGGCAACACAAACAATGCTCCTTACTCTCCACGTGATGCTCTACAATCTGGTCCCACTGAGGTCTACTCTTTTTCACATACAGTGCATCCAGAAAGTCTTCTGCAGCACTTCACTTTTTCCATATTTTGTTATCTTACAGCTGTATTCAAAAATGGATTACATTTATTTTACCTCTACACAGAATACTCCATAATGACAAAGTGAAAATGGATTGTTTGGAATTTTTTGCAAATGTATTAATAAAAAAAAAAACACATGTACATAAATATTCAGTGTTTGATCAACACTTTGTTGAAGCACCTTTGGCAGCAATTACAGCTTCGAGTCTTTTTGAGTACGATGATACAAACTTGGCATTCCTATTGTTGAACAGTTTCTCACATTCTTCTTTGCAGAAGCTCTCTCAGGTTGGATAGGAAGTGTTGGTGCACAACGATGTTCTATTGGGTTCAAGGCTGGTCCACTCAAGAACATTCACAGAATTGTCCCGAAGCCACTCCTTTGTCATCATGGCTGTGATTAGGGTTGTTGTCCTGTTGGAAGGTGAAACTTCACCCCAGTCTGAGACGTCCAGAGCGCTTTGAAGCAGGTTTTCTTTAAGGCTGTGTATGTACATGAAAGCATTACTATTTTCCCGAATCCTGACTAGTCTCCCAGTTCCTGCTGATGAAAAACAAACCCACAGCATGATGCTGACACCACCATGCTTCACTGTAGGGATGTTACTGGCAAAGTGATGAGCAGTGCCTTCTGGCAAACTCCAAACAGGCTGTCTTTTGCCATTTAATATGGAGTGGCTTCCATCTGGCCTAGGGCTGCAACTAACGATTATTTTAATAATCGATTAATCAGTCTATTATTTTTTCGATTAATCGATGAATCTGATACAAAAAGCACATTAAACACTGCTTAAGTTAATTAAACTGAAATAATAAGCAACACACACACACGTACTCCATCACTGTTAATTATCCGGTTAACAAGCAAAAAACAGCATGAACCGCGCTATGCCCGTTCACATAGTGAG
>JAYDZF010000013.1:5275924-5291695 GCA_034509105.1 Microcambeva barbata
ACCAGTTGTGGTCAGAAATGGATCAGCCCCTATGACGGTTTATAATTACTTTATCCTTATTTTGACATTACATTTAAGCAAACCAATTTTTGTTCTAAATGGATGGATTATTATAGGGACTAGTGTGTCTTTAAAGAACACAAATAGAGGGAGAGCGAGAGAGAGTCCATTTGGTTTTTTTTGCCTGACAGATACGGCATCGATAAATGTAGTTATAATTTACCATTATTAACAAAAATAACCATTTGGACTAGATCATTCTCAACAGGACAATGTAAAATGAAAACCCATATTCGACAAAATAGATTGCAATGTTTAACAATTAAAAATGCATGTGTTATATTTTCAAGACGACATCATTCAAGAATGGACAGTCGAGGGCATTAAAAAGCAAACTGCATACCCTTGAATGCAACTAGTGTTATTAAAAAACTGCAAACCCAACAGCTCAGTTAAGAACTATTTTGCTTGGAAGGAGGTGCTCCAATCAGTGGAGTCTTTTTTAAATTCGTGAAGGAGTTCACGAATTTTTACATTGTATATCTCCCTTGTATTTGTATGAAAACTTATCATGGCTACAATAGAGGGTTTGCAAAAAAGAGCTTTCAGCTTAAGGCCAGTTTTCTACATTTGAGTACAACTGCTCTCACAGTGGTTTGCTGGAGTCCAAGAGGCTTAACAAAGAGATTGTTACCCTTTCAGACTGGTACAGTTTAATTACATTGTTTTATTGAATGTGACATCAAATGCTACTTTTTGCAACTCGTTACACTTTTACATTTAAGAAATTGTGGTTACTCATTACTCAGGATTCACCAGTTCACAATGTCATATCAAACACAATCTATTCCATCGCCAATTCACCTCACTTGCACGTCTTTGGACTGTGGAGGAAAGAAGACCCACTGAAGGAAACCCACACAAGAACAGAAGAACATAGAGACTCTACACAGAAAGGATCTGGATTGCCCCATCTGGGAATCCAACCCACGATTTTCTTGCTGTGAGGTAACAGTGCTACCCACATGGTTATGTTTGCCTAATACTAATAGTCTAAGTGTTAGAATATCATAAAAATGAAAGACATTAAGGATTAAACATTTTTAACTTTTTTGTATACTCTGCAAAATTATAACCACTGGTCTAGAACTCGTTGTTACAAAAACAGATAACACCAAGTTGGAAAGGTAAATAGTTCAACCCTAATCTTGACAGATGAGGACCAAAGAGAGAGAAGAAAAGAAACTCACCTATCATCTCACAGCAGTCTTTCACTCTGCCGTCTCCTTTGATGGGAAGCTGGAGTAGAGACTTAAGACTAGCCACAGAGTTTAGGTGACCATTGGTCACTCCATTGGTAGAGCCAAACTGTGCACTGCCCCCAGATGAGAGATCTGGAGGAGGTAAGAGCTGAGAAAGAGGTCTGGACATAGCCTGACTTATACTTGGCTTAGGTTCGAGTAGTGGCTTTAAAGAAATCACGATGGGGCCGGTTGATAAGTTTGGGAGAAGAAATCCGGTGATTAACAAGAAGTGCTTGCGGAAATGCCTCAGCTGACCATTAAGGAGAAGAAAACATGAAATGATTTATAGCTTACGGTGCCCAAAATGTTCGCAAAAGTGCACCTATTCCATTTTCATATGGAAGTGGAATGGGCGTGATTATCATTTGTGCACAATCTATTCATCTTGTTTTGAAATACCGACGGATGTAAACCTGCAGGCTGGATCGTTTCAGGTCTAACTTGAGTTCAAAATGCGCTTCTCCGCTTGTTTGTGCATTTGTTGACTTTAGGCATAGAGCTTAGCTGGATCTCCTGCAGGCCGAGAAGAAAATAATCCCCAAAAAAGCTTGGATTCGGTTGAAAACGGCAGGCGTCCATTGGAAATAGCGGTGCGATGTTTTTCGGACTCGCAGGCAACAAACCGACTGTAATAAAACAATACAGAACACCTCCAGCCAACAGTTGCAAATATTGCTTATTACAAATAGCGATGTTAAGGTGCACAGATAAGAAAATCAAGTTGAGCTCGATGTCAAAAATGACGCAATTGTTTCCCTCTTTTTAGGCTCGTTTACGTGCACTTACCGCGTCCTTGTGGTATTTAGTAGCTGAGCTTGGCTTGTTTTAGGTTGAAGGCTGGTGAGGTGAACCGAGCGCCGCTTGGAATCGCGACTACGGTCAGCTGCAACGAACACGGGCGAGCTCCCGTGACGTCACCTCTCACGGGGACGGGAAGGCGCTGAGTGGCATTGCTCATGAATAATACACGATAAGCAGTGCTTCTGAATATTAAACGAGCACGCCTTTTAACGCCCCGTAGGTCGTAGCGAATAGACGAAAGGTTCAGTTTTCATATTCACTACACGACACACCCACGCGGTTTAGCGCGTTTTTGTAGGAAGACTCAGTATAAGTGGAATAAATCACCGGAGCAGGCCGTGCTGAAACATTCGTAAAAACACCCAGACGTCAACCAGTCCATAGTAATGTCCATGGCATGCATAGCACGGTGAAACATTGCCAACACGTGTTAATAGGAGTCGACTCCAAAGATTCAGAGTCAATTACCCATTCCTAACGCATACAATCATGTTGGAATGGAACTGAAGTTCCATTTAATTCGTATCATGGTAAATACATACATACAAGTTATTTAAACGTTGTCACAAAAAGTAGGTACCGTCATGTAATAATGGGCTGATATTGTCACATTTGAGAAACAGTGTACAGCACCTGTGTGTGTTGTATTCCCATTAAATCGTCTAATTTAAAATAGTAAAAATGTTAGTGATTTTTTTTATCATTACTGATTCACAATACAGCCTACACACTGACTAATATAGTTTATAAAATTGTAAGCTATTCTCTGACTATTACTGCTGAATTCCATTTGTCCAATAAACAACACATTGAGTATACCTATTTTCTAAACAAAACAAAACGTGGCTTAGTGAGTAACTTGTAAAATTCTTAAAAAAAACGTTGTTTGTTCACAATGCCTCTAAAACTTTTGGTTTCAATCCTTAACATAAAATAAAAGACTACAAAAGGGAACGAGCATGAACGTTTCCATTCAACCGATTCAAATCTCACCCACAGCCTGAAACAGCAGTACTCAGCGCGAGCACATGGCTCAAGCACGCGTAGTTACAGCCTACCTTCACCTTACAGCGATCCGATTGGAGGAAAGTAGGTCATCGTTGGCCTCCACCGCATCCCATTGGCCAGACCGAAGCCCCGCGCTCCTCCTCCATGCTAGAGCCACGTGAGACAGTAGAAAAGCAGCACGGCGCGTGCAACCTGGTGAGACCCAATGGATTAGTGGAGAAAGCAATCAAGTGTGTCCTTACATGTTTACAAATGAATACGTTGGTTCAATTATCGCATTGATTTTGGTTTAATTAGTTTATTTCATAAAATAGATTGTATTTCATATTGATAAATATAAGTTATTAAAGAAGATTGTATCTACTGTAAATCACATTCATTTATGTAAAAACAACACAATACGATATACAGGCTAAAACACACAGCAGCAGTTCTCAACAGATTTAACCTTATGACCATTGCTTTGTTAAGTGCGGCTCAACCAAGACCAGCTCAGCCAGGGTAAAGCTATTGTGGAGAAATTGGACTCAAGACCAGACCCTTACAGACCATCACTTTTGTCTTAGGGGTCAGCACCGTGGGTTGTGATCCACATTATTGATTTACATTAGTTTCTTTTTTTACACAGTATGTCCCACCTGACACAACCCCCCTATTCATCTAGGCTTGGGACCAGCAGCAGTACAAGGCACTGGTTTATGCATTCCCTAGCTGGACACCTACAGGACAATCCAGTGTCTCCAATGAACCATGCTGCTTGTTTTTGAACTGTGGGAAAAACCCACAGAGACATGGCAGGAACATGCAAACTCCACATAGAAAGGACTTTGAGATGACAGTGCTTACCACTTCATCACTGTACCACCCCACAAAGACCATCCCTTACTACCTTCAAATTCAGCAACACCTGATTAACACCTGCATCATCAGTTCCACACTGACAACAGACAGCGCAAACACAAAGTTAAAGATTTCACAATTTCTCCTCTGGATCAATAAAGTATCCATATAATCAGGCTATCTATGTATCTAGTGTGAACTGTACAAGCATTTGAACAATTTGAATGTCATGTAGTGTGAACTTGGCATTAGTTGAGACGGTCGTTAATATAATAAGTATAGTATTTTATGTCACTGTTTAATCAAATTCTACTGTACACAATAGTTTTTGTGATCATAGAAGTCATATGATACCATTAGCAAAATATATACATCGGTTATAATGGATATTGTCAGAAGGAAAGGCTAGGTGCTGTTTAGGAAGAATTTTACCGCCATATTCTTAGAAACACTGTAAATGGTCACTCGTGTCTTTTACCCCATCTAGTGCACCACATATGTACTGCAGTTAGTGTATCAACTACTTCAACTTTATCCACTTCTCATACAGCTGGATGGTACAGCCTAAGGATTAATGCCAGCAATGCAACCTCTGACTTGGCCTAAATGGGGAGGAAGCAGGGAAACAAGATACTCATCTTTTGTTCAATTAGGCCTGAAATAATTGAAATTTCTTTCCTGCTCCATTTTAACCATAACTCTTACATAAACATTTGCCAAGTTTGAAAATACCTTTAAATATGTGATCAGCCTTTTAGGGCAATGTATTTACTTGCTTAGTCAGGTACAACCAATTGTCTTCTGTATCACACACCAAATCATTCAGCAGCAACCTGGCAAGAAGTGCAGCGTTTCAGAATCCCTCAGATTACGAACTCAATTTTGTGAACTGGTTGTAAAGTTGGGAGCTGGAGATTTAGAAGCGGACAATTAATGGCACCATTGACCTGAATTGGGTTTTCTTCTTTAGAGGAAATCAGCCATCAGTCCAATGACAACTCTGAGGGTTTTTCTGGCAAAGACTGGCCAGTCTGTAGAAGTGTCAACATACAAGTATAGTACAGCAATGGTGCACTAGCAGCTATGTTTGATAAAAACCAAACTACACACCAGCCAAGATTTGTTGGAAACTGGGTAACTGGTTAACATTACATATAACATATACATATTCATTCTCTAACGTTCACTCAAATTATTCCGGAATACCTGTGGTGCTCTGATTGATGGTTACAAATCAGCAAGTATCCTTAGAAAACTAAATGGACAAAAAGCCTGTGTATTTACCAATAATTTCTATTTTAGAAGCCAGTCGAGTCCAGTTTGACTGCCCATTTTTGAGGTTGTTGTATTGCTGAAATGTGTGAAAAAATTAATTTCTTGTGAAATTAGGCTTAATACAGCGAAGTTCCATATTATAATGCAAACTTATAGAAGGTACAAGCATTTTGATACTGATAATTCTTTCTTAACTGTACTGGGCTACATTAAAGACCATAATTAAAGACCTTGGTCTGTGTTTACAGACTCGACATTTTTCATTTGCGTAGCAATTAGTTTACTGCTAATCTGAGGTTAGCAACTGATTACTAAGAAATTCCAAGATGTAATCAGGTAAAACAATACTCAGGTCACAAAAACTCCCAACCAAATCAGTGGACGCAAAGGATGAAGGAAAGGGAGTCTATGAAACACAAAACGAAACTTGACACTGGATGTTCTAGGTTTACATTTAACCATTAAGGTGCTGTGTACTGGAACTTCCATTAACTTCCATTAACTCTATCACTAAATTTTTAGTGTAATTTAAATTTGTGAATTGTAGCCCCTTTCAATAAAAAATCCATGAAATCTGATTTTTAGAAAAACAAAGAGCCCTTATTAGAACCCTTCTTTGAGCACATGGTAAAAATCTTCTCACATAGCCAAAGGCTTTTTGCTTAATTAATTTTAGTCATTCTCAGAACTGAAACCAGGTTAAATAAAGACACACGTAGTTAAATACATTTCCTTGCACCACTTTTCTCTACGTGACATGCAACTTTTGCTTTCCTCTAGGCAAATCTTTAAAAATTGCAATTAACACACCAGTGAAAAACATTCCTACTAAAATAAATTTTTGTGTGCAAGTAAATACATGTGAATGTGATAATTAATAGGGTAGTGCATTCAGCCATGCAGTTGGGTCCTTGAGCAAAGCCCATAAGCATGTATATGTGTGTGTATATGTATAAACACACAGTCATTGGGAATAATAAGAGACAACTTCAAAAATAGAATTTGTTTGTGTTTGAACAAAACAAGTAATTTTGTTCTATTCTATTAGAATTCTCATTCTAGTTTATAGAAAAAAACACTGCTCATGTAGGTCACACACATATATAGTGCACACAGATTTCCGGGTATGTGCTTGACCAAAATGAGCAGTGTTGTTTATTTCTAATCTAATTCTTTTTCTAGTTTAGAAAATGAAACATCACTGTGTGTGAGAGAGAGAGAGAGCATTCCATTAAATTATACTGTATTCTCTTCTACTACAGGCTAATAATAACAACTATTTGATCAGGATCTTTTTGTTGTATTTGGAGTCATTGTCTTACAAAAGGTATTCTTGCCCATGATGTTATGCTTATTGGGTGTATTGATACAAATCTGTTTTTCTAGATAGGTTATAATCACAATTCATTGTAGGTAAAGTAAACAGACTTCGGTCAATTCATTTGGCAGTCAGTTTAACAAACAGGAATCAGACTGCACTGAATTCATTCCACAATCTTGACTGAAAAACTCAGAACAGACGGTTCTTTTGGTCTGATGCTGTGACCCTGCAGGCATTCTCCTCCCAGCTTCTATTAAAGTATGGCACCCCAGAGGGCATGTGCTGGAACATGTGACTGGGACGAAGCTCCATAAAAGACACAGCATCAACAAGGCAGTGCCAGGTGCGTGCCACCTGGTCCTTTCTTTTCTTCTATTCATAGGTTATACAGGCTTTAAACTTATTTCAGGAAAACGGTGATAGATGGACAGTTGGATACGTGTTCACAATAATATCAAACATGAGCATTTTTTTCTCTTTTTTATTGGATTTCGTGGGATTTCATATTTTTGGTGACGCAGGAAAATAAAAAGGATAGTTTAGTATTAATATGCCATATTTTAATTTTCTACGATTACATTGAGACAGAGGAGCTAAGTAAAGTACTAAAATGTATATAATAGTGTTGGGGAGCTGTGTTAAACTGCTTTAGGTTAGACAGACCAAAAGAGGGAAAATAAAATAAAATCACATTGATACATAGCTTCCCCTCCTCTTAAAACATACTTACACCCGCCCACAAGTAGTACAAATGATTAAAAAACTTTTAAAGAATAAAAAAACGGATACATAATAAAATATAATACGCATTTTACAGTACAGACTGGTTTCTCCACTCTTACACCAATCTATCGCAACCAAAGATAACACTTGTCATAGAAATACCTACAAAATTACATTTTCTTTAAAAAGAAAGGAGAAAAAAAAGAAAACACATGAAACATGGCATCCACTGCGCTATACCTTACCCTTTCCATAAGCAATCGATTTTACTCGATCTGACAGTTCAGAAGACACACTTGCTAATTTGTTTTTTTTTTTTTCTTACAAAGTTAGGTTCTGAAAATCTAAGTGTCTTAGTAAGTAGTACTTGGAGAATACATAATCTTCCACAGCTTCTCAACCAGCATCAAATCATGGGACGAGCATTTGTATAAACTAGGCTAAAGGGGATAAAAACAGACAATAACCAAAAAGCTACATATATTGGAAAATAAAGAAATACTATATTGTCAAAACTCTGAGTAATAAGGGGAAACTCGTTTATAGAAAGATAGTTACTCATTGGTTCACTCTTTCTAGTTAGCATCCACCATTGCAGCACAAAGAAAATTATGAAAATACATCAGGATGTCTTCTAAGGATAAAGATGCTACCATAACCAAGGTGCTACCAAAACAGTCCCATAAATCTAAAATATTCTTCCCCTTTGGAGAAACCATGTAAGCGATCCATGTCTTAGATGGATGTTTTATCTTTTACAAGATACCGGCTTAATGTCCACGTTTTCCAAATGATCTGTAAGAAGAGGCACTCCCTTGGCTGAAACACGAGGCCATCTGTGAGATGGCCGTGCGCAAATGTGTTGAGTGGATTTGACGTGTTTCCACTATCTGTCAGTGTCGAAGTCTCTCTGGTTTAGGTTGTAAAAGTCATTAGCAAAAAGACAGAGGAAACTAAAATTAGTGCCTGTATTCCACCATGCCGCCTGACCTTTCGATAAAATACTCTTCTTTCTTAAAATAAGTCCCCTTTGGTGTTTTCTGAGCAGCACCGGATCGTCGACAGGCGAACCTATGCCGCTGCAGTAAAGTGCCATTCCAAAAACGAGAAGGGCACTGGGGGCAAGAGAAATACCCTTGCGAAAGGTGACGGGCCCGGTGGCGGAGAGCCGACAGAAGCCTTCGGGAACGCTTGCCGCAGACGATGCACCGAAGGCGAGCACGACAGCCATGCTTTCTCGGTGGGTGCCTTATGACACGATGCACAGACAGTGTTATCCGTCGTGTAAAGTAGGTGGAGGGACAGATGGGGCATGGAAAAAACCTAAAAGGTACCATGAAAGACCTCAGCGATCTAAATTTCAAGCGGCCTGCCCGCCAGATGCCGTTCCCTACGTTGATTCCGATACCTGCAGTATATCTGGCCCAGTTAAGTTGAGTGATCCACCTCTTTCTTTTAAGCTGTTGCTGATGTGTCAGCTTTTTTCTCATCAGAAATCGATGCCATCGCATATTCCTGACATCACCGAACCCGCTCATAACCTGCCAATCATAGACAAATCTAAGATTTTTCTTTTTTTTTTCTTTCTTTTTTAGGGGAACTTCGCCATGTACCTGACCGACTGGATGCTGCATGGGCTGATGTTGCATCTGAAAAGAATGTTGCTGATGCTGGTGGTACGTAGGGTGTGAAGAGGTTGAAATGTGGATGTGCGGGGGAGCAGGATGAAGGGGATTTGTGACCCCTGCATAAATCTGCTGCACTTTGCCACCGATGGGCTGTTGATGTGAAAGGGGCACTACGGTGGAGTGTGAAGGGTAGTGCGAGTGTTGCGAGTGTGAAGGGGCACTAGTATTTGAACTATGAGGGCCTGATTCTGGTGTGTAAAAGAGTGAATAGCCGGCTGGTTGAGAGTGAATCTGCTGTGTATGGGAGATAGTTGAATGTGTTTGTTGGACGCTATGACCTCCACTGTCTGTCGTTAGATTGAGAAGGGCATTGGTGGCAGCTTCACTTTCTTCCAAGTTTGTAGAATTTCCGGTGGATCCACCTCCCGTCGGCTGAGCTGGCTGAGGTCCGGTACGAGCTAAACCATGCTGAGATAGTCGGTGCCTTGTCAAGCTGTTGGAGTAAGCAAAAGCTTTCCCACAAACCTCACATGAGAAAAGTTTTTCCCCACCATGTTCATGGATGGCTTGGTGATGGGCGGTCAACTGGAAGTGATGGCGGAAAGTCTTCCAGCATATTTGACAAGTATACAGCTTGGGTGGGGGTTGGTTTGATGTGCTAGCACTGCTGGATCCTTGAGCTTTATCCTGAGGATAAGGGTAATATGAACCAGGGTTTGTCTGACTGTTATCTTGACCGGCCTGATTTGAAGATGACTTGGTTTTACTCCGCCTTGGCTTGAAGTCCCCTCTAAGGTGAAGTTTTTCATGTCTTTTGAGGCTCTGCGCATAGCCAAAATCTTTTCCGCAAAGGGAGCATTTGTAGTTCTTCTCACCCGAATGAACCGTCTGATGTTTGGTCAGATGGAAGGGTTCTCGGAAATCTTTGCCACAAACGTCACAATGGAATGGCTTCTCTCCGGTATGAACACGTTCGTGCCTCCGGAGAGTCTCCCGTCGGCCAAAGCCCCGCCCACAAACGGTGCACAAATAAGGCCTTTCCGATCCTTCCCCACGAGGCCCGTTCTGGCTCCTGCGACGCTTCACGGGCTCTCCTGGTACACCTGGTCTTGGCTCTCTCTTTTGTCTGGGTTTCCGGGGCCGCTTTGGTTTGGCATTGGGTGTGGCGTTTTGTGAAGTTGTCTGTTGCTGAGCAGGATGAGTTAGAGGCATCATAGATCCACTCAAACACTCATCGTTTCCTCCGGTTCCTGCAGAAGTAGATGACGAGCCCCCTAAAGAGCCAAAGCCGAGACCCCCTAAAAGACCTCCGATTATATCCCTCCGTTCCTCTCTACCTCCATTGTTATTCATTTCGGGAGGCAAGACAGAGGCTGCCGCAGCTGCAGCTATAGCTGACATAGCACTACTGGTGACTTCATCTTCTGAATCATCGAGAAGAGCAGAGAGGGGAAGATGAGGCTGCTGTTGGTGATGATGTTGCGGTTGCTGACTTGACGGGTGTGGGTGAAGAGTTGGAGCCAAGGGAGCTTTTCTTAAAGCGGTCCCTGACATACCGTTATTGCAAGTACCGTCTCCAGAGTACGGAAGGTTACCCTGTGCCCGGCGATAATCGTCGACCCTGTAGGACGTTTGGTAGGGATCTCTCGAGTATGGTGAATTATATTTCCCTTCCGTTTTATTACCCGAATGTGTATTTCCTCCTCTTCCGGGTGGGTATAAGGCATCACAGGGTATTTCTGTTACACCACCCTCTGTCTTTTGATATACTAAACCTTTGTCATCTGCTAACTGTCTACCTTGGTATTCACTAGCTTCCACCTTGCCATTGGAACTGACTGAACTACTGCCGTCACTGCTTCCTGAACTCCCCCTCCCCGGTTTGCCACAGGACCCAGACGAAGCATGGTTAAGCAAAGAGGTACTCTCTCTAAAGCAGCGATCGCAGGCAGGACAGCGGTAAGGCTTGTCCTCATGAATTTTCTCATGTCGAGTAAGAGACTCACGGCGGTTAAAAGATCTCTCGCAGGTAGAACAAGCGTACGGGCGGGCTCCAGAATGGATAACGCCATGCTGAAGGAGGTGTCCCCTTTTCTTAAAACCTTTTCCGCATTCATTACAACAGTATGTCTTGTCCGGACTTTCGCATGAAGATGAAGAAAGATCTGGGTTGGACTGATTTGGCTCGTGTTGGTGAGATATCCCATCCTGAGTTGAGTGAGGCAGACTGTTATCAGACTGATGCTGATGCACAGGATTTGGATTTGTATTAGCACTGGCGTTTGTAGCGTTGAGATCATCGTGGTGTCGTATGTGTCTTCGGAGATTGTTAATGTGTGTGAACGATTTACCGCATTCGCCACAGTGAAAGAGAGCCTCGGGCTCAGTAACAGTGGGGGTCATAGCAGACTGATTATCAGTTTTAGGCATCTGGGAAACATTTGACACCAACACGGAGGCAGAATTTGAGGCAGGGGCAGAGGAAGAGGAGGAAGAGACAGTTGAAGAAGAGGAGGAGGATGGTGTGGAAGGTGTGAGGATGGAGGAGGGGTCACCTGCAAGACCTCTCATGCCAACCCCCGAGCCTCCTCCAACAAGGCCAGAAGACCCATCATGACCATGTGCCCCAGAGCTGCTGTGGCAGTTAGTACTGCTACTACTACCACTACTGCTGCCATCTGTTTTTCTCTGGGGCAGGTATCCAGCCATTGCTTTCTTTCTCCTGCTGCCACTACCTCCACCTCCTCCAGCCCCGGATGCACCATCCCCTTTTCCCTCGTCCTTTGGGGCAGAAAGATGAAGCGGGAGAGGAAGGGGAAGACCAGCTTCCTGCTGCATTAGGGAAGCTAGCTGATTGGAGGACAGAACGGGTATACCTTGAAAATCAAATCCACTAAGTGACGAGGGCTGAGGGGCAGGGTGGAGAGGGTGATGTGGGTGGGCATGGCTGTGAGGGTGAGACAAGGCATGAGGTGCTAGCTGCTGCTGTTGCTGCTGAGGCTGAGGAGCTGGGTGGCCATGTGTGTGAGATGGGTGAAGTGCTGGGGGTGGAGCTAGACCTATGTTTGATTCTGAGAGGAGGGGATTGTGGGGGCCCTGTTGAACTAGAAACTGCTCTAGGCTTGCATTGGCAGGCATTCCAGAAAGAAAGTACTGGTTTGCAGCGAGCATGCAACTAAACTGCTGGTGTAAACTTCGAGCGTCAGATTGGGCACCAACGAGTCCGGCTACTGTACTACTGCTGCTAGCAGGATTGTTGGAGGTGGTGGTCGAACTGGAGGGAGATGGTGATGATGACGATGGTCCAGGTGATGGCTGTGGAACGGAAAGTCCAGGGTGTAAGGGTGGTGGTGGAGGAGCAGATGTCACAACTCCGCCAATTACTCCAGAACCACTAGTGCTGCTTCCACCAGTGAAATCAAAGCGCCCCATCCCTGAGTGGAGTTGCTCTTGCGCCAGGGCTGCCTCTGCAGGATGAAAAGGGCGCAAGAACTGCGGATAGCCAGACGACGAACTTGTACTTCCACTGCTCATCTTGCTAGATTTGCGTGAGCTTTGCGAGGAAGAAGACTGAGATTGCTGGGGAATAGGTGGTGGAGGAGCACTCATTTTCGCAAAGATCGAAGAATCTGAAAAGGCATTGCTTCTGGATCCTTGAAGCGAACCTAGGCCAAGCCCAGACAAGAGAGCTCCAGAGGCCTCACCCTGTTGTTGCTGCTGCTGAAGCTGCTGTGGGTGTTGAAGCTGAACCTGCTGCTGGTGCTGCAGCCCCAGGCCTTTGAACTGGTGTGCCTGGTGCCCACTTAGCATTTCTAAAATGTCCATAGGGCACTTTCCAAACTGGAACATTTCCCTGACTGTTGAAAGGGACTCCTCTGGTTCCTTCCTGTATGCTTGATGCTGTAGTAAAAAAAAGACATGAATTAATGCATGTATGAGTCAATGGAATGTATCTCTATACAAATATAAAAACTAATCTTCATGTGGGCTTTCTTGGTGATTCCATTATCAAAGATTTATTTTTGTAATTATTAATAGTACTTCATTTTTTATTTTATGTGAAAAGCTATAAACATAAACTAATAAATATTAAGCTTGCAAAACTTGATTTTTTGCATTGTTCATTCGTAGCATTTACAACTGAAAATAGCAAATTGTTTGTACACATATAAATGTATGCATTTGCTTTATTGTAACCCCAATATTCCTCATCAGGTTCTCTTTTATTTTGTAGTTTATTTTTCATTAAAAATGGATGTTATGATACACTATATTCTTGATGTGATGCAATTCACAATATTTATATTCAATATTCATTTTCTTGATTTTCTGAAACAAAATAAAATTGAAGAAAAATGAGGACAAGTTTCCTTTTTTATCTGATTCATAAAAGACCTGTTACTTGTAAGGTACATAAAAACAAGACAAAATAGTTTAAATTGATTCAGATTTGTCTGGAAAGAATCTATAGCCAGGCATTTAGCGCCAGTGATGGCACAGAGGCGAGGTGTAATAGTGCAAGTGCCCTCTGCTGTTGTAAGTGAATAAGTCTTGTGGTGCACCATTACATTCCTAAAAAAATCACGTGTTTGAGTAAAAAAAAAAAAAAGCAAAGCTCAGTTAATCATATCTGAGATACATTAAAACATTTAAGAATATTACAGCATCAATAACACATCCTACGATGCTCTGGTGCCACAACAAAGAAGCATGCCAGCCCACAATTTTAAAATTCATCTCTGTATACATCTGACTTGGTGCCATCACTGACAATGGCTGACTTGTCCAAGGCCGGGAGGTTTTCCTCATAACTGCTGCGATTACAGCCTCTGGTGATTGATGACTCCAGCACTATGAGACAGGTAATCATAGCGACTTGGGGCTAAATAAAAAATATGCATATGAACTTGACTTATGCAGACGAAAGGAAGCAGTCAGTAACGCACACATTAGAGGGGCTGTGTGATGTATACGGCACTCCAATAAAAGGAGTGGAGGTATGCAGCACTAACACTAATCAGATAATTAAATACAACTACACTGGGAGGAACATGTGGATGCAAAAATAAGACATAAAAAAGACACCCTATCAAACTGTGCTTCCAGAAACAGTCATCTAAATCAGTAGAATATCATACTGATATAAGAATACTGGTTAGTGAAATATTTAGTCACATGAACATGATGATTCTTGAAAGGTAATTGCATTCTGTACAAAGCAATCTAAAACAAGAATCTTATAAATCTTTATAATATAATAAATGTAACAGGAGGTTCAGCCTTTGCCAACAAAGATGGTGTTGTCCATTTCTCAATGCAAGGTTGTAAAGAATTGAGATATTGCACGATCATAGATAATGTGATAAAAAAAATTGAAACACAGTGTTGCCTCTGCCTGGCTGGGCACAACCTTGGCCACTAAAATGCACAAACCAGGACAAATAAGAGGGAAATATACAGCTTTTTTATGTATATAATATTATATAGTAATAATTTATAAAGCCCAGTATTATGAATCTCATTGCATTCTGGCCAATCAGATAAAAGGTACTGATTGTATGCAACATTTTAAACATATGTACAAGATGAAATACTAAAATATAAATAAATACACAAATATAACAATAAACAAATATAAACAAATCTTACCGATGAGGGGA
The DNA here is from genome assembly GCA_034509105.1 of Microcambeva barbata. Classification (NCBI taxonomy): domain Eukaryota; kingdom Metazoa; phylum Chordata; class Actinopteri; order Siluriformes; family Trichomycteridae; genus Microcambeva; species Microcambeva barbata. Next base: position 5,290,485 of record JAYDZF010000013.1, read on the forward strand.
CGTGGTCTTACTTCTTTATCTCAACAGCACGAACAGAACGGGTCCCCATTTTGTGTTTCATATGAATGTCTTTTCATTTCAGTTCAAATCACAGTGGAAAGGTAAAAGGACGCAAAAGATCGATGAAGTCCAAGCATGGAAGACCAGGAGAACAACAGGATCATCTAGTTGTCTGCAGTAAGCAACTGCATTCTGATACAAAAAGAGCAAAATACAGCATATCAGTACATACACAAGTGTGAGACTGTGCATCACATCTTATTATAAATGATACCAGTGTAACTGCTCTTCCCAGTACCACGTTAATACAGTCAGAAACGATGAAGCATCCTGCCTGCCATCCATTTGTGATTAGCATGTTATTCGGCCCTTGTAACAGTTTTCAACCAACTTTGTATGCAAGCTGTTATAATCTGTCACTCCATTGAACTGTGTCCCAGACCTCTGCAGGGCTATTCAAATTTAAGAATTTCTGGTGAATTCTTGATCAAGAGTGCCATATGGCATATAGTGCAGCCACCAAGACCTTAATAAAATGATGTTCTTAGCTTTTATCATGTTGTTCCAGAACAAAATGAGTAAGTAAACTTAAAAATAATTGTAAAAATAAATTATAACACCTGTTCATTTGCTTTTACAAAACTGCTCAACATGCACCAAAAAGCAATGTATTGGTGTCACCACTTAAACCATCAAATGCCAAAAGGATACATTTTAAATAATATAAAATACTATTATATGATATATAGGTTTCATATGCAACCATATCATAATAAACATTGCTTTTTACTGGTTTGCCCAGTTGATTTCATACATGGGACTCTAGTGGTGGATGGTTGAGAAACCACAATCAGAGCATGTGGTGAAATATCCTGGGTATCCCGATTGGCTCATCAAAGGACAGCATCTCCTCTCACATAGTCAACTGTGCATAGTGTAAACCCTTCATTATGTCTGAAAAACAATCTGCTACTCTACCACTTATGGGGCTGCTGATATGCATTGCTGCACATTACAATAAATCTAAATGACTTTTGTTAAAAATGTGTCTTAATACAATGTCTTTAAACTGTTTTACATAGTTAACAAACTTCAATAATTTACCATATGTATTTTTGTGAGTAGTATATAAACAATATCTTAAATAATCTTACCTAATATCTAAGAGAATAAGAGGGTTAGAGAGTTTTTAAGGGCTTTATATATATATA
>JAYDZF010000013.1:5487787-5501420 GCA_034509105.1 Microcambeva barbata
AGAGGTCAAGTCTTATAAATAATCAATCTTCTGACTTCTTTTGTCAGCTGCTCTCTTTAGGGGTCGGCACAGCAGATCGTGGTCTGCACTATTGACTTATTATTTTTAAGCCGGATTCCCTTTCTGGCACACCCCTCCCTATTTTTCCAGGCTTACAGGCATTACAATGAACTGCTTAATTGATCCTAGTGGCTAAGGTCCTGTAGAACAATTCAGTGACTAATTGATGGCATGTTTTGGACTATGGGAAGAAACTAAACGAATTACAACCTCTGCTGGCTAACTGATGGTTTCTGCACAGTAAGTGAGTAAGTGGATATTGTGAAAAGGGTGTGAACACATGCAACATGCAGATAAAAAGATGCAGTCAGGTACTGCACATGTGTCTGAGGATGGCAAATCTGAGATGTACCTCCTCTCTCATGGCAGAGATCTACATAAGTGGAGAGGAAGAAATTAGATAATTGGATGTGATAAAGTTGGAAGAAAAAGTATTTTTAAAAATAAATATGTGTAAAGATAGTATTGTGGCTCAAAGACACAATGTGTGTGCTTGACTGGCCTGCCTGCAGTCCAGATCTGTTTCAAAACGTATCGTTCAGCATGAAGAGAAGAAGCAGAAATCTACAACAGTGGACTTTTGAGTGGCTGAAGTCTTTTCTCAAGCTGGAATGAACAAAAAATTTACATTGTTGGAAAATCTAGTGATCTCTCTACATACAGCATTTGACATTATACTATACATGCCCAAGATGAAGGCTGTTCAAAGTCCATGTCAGGGCAACAACAATTTTCTCAGGAAAAAAAGAAATAAATGGAAATAGGACAGATAATATGGATCAAAAAATATCTTCATTTAATGATAATTATTATTGCTTTTAACTATCAGCATGCAGATGGAGCAGCAGGATTTTCCACTGCACACCAGGGTTGAGTCTGAACTACCTGGTTGGAATCTTGCCATTGCCCATTGGCTGGGTGCCACCCTAGCCACTAGGCTGCACAAACCAGTGCACTAGAAGTGCACTTCAAGCATAGATAAATAGGAGGGTTACATCAAGAAGGGCATCTGGCTTGAAAATTGTGCCAAATTAATCAATGAGGTGTGGAAACACCTAAAAGCCGACCCCTCGATCAAACAGGACTAGGAAAATCAAACAAACATCGAATTTTTATTGTATCAAGGTGTATACGTATTTGTAAATGCGATTTTGTCTGTGTTTTTTGGCATACAGACGGATGTTAGTTGACATTGTAGCACATTGTGCTGCCTCATCCCATTGTTTTGGATGAATAATCTGCCTTATAAGGCAATTACTGAGACAGGTTACTAGGTTTTTGAACACACCCTTAATTATGTGGAGATGATGCCATGGAAGTCACATGCTCCTTGCGCACAAGCCACCTTGACCAGGCATTAAAACCGAAATACATTCTCACTATGAAATGGTGTATTGGTTTTTTTTCTCAACACTATGCCCCAGGTGACCCCTAGCAGGTACAATTGATCTCTAGTCCTCTTGGTATGAACAGACCTGATTAGGTATTGGACACTGTGTTGGGACCCTTGTTAGTAGCCCTAAATGTACACAAATGGAGGAATCCAGTTATAGGTGCATGACTCAAGTGCAAATCCACCATGTCTGGGCGAATAAGAAGGGATCTTGGACCATATGTCAGAGGGAGAGGATGTTCAGTAACTATACCATCCACAATAGTGGAGGACTAATTGGTTATGCAATATATACCCTGAAAAGTCATAATATTATGACCACCTTTCCCGTTTTGCTGCCAAAACAGCCCTGTAACTGTGCTGCACTGTGTAGTCTTGAGCCATGGGCAGCCATGACTCGGTCTACCACTGTTCCTTGGACGACTTTCCATAGATAATGACCACCGCAGCCCGAGTTCACCTCTCAAGAGCTGCAGTTTTCAAGATGCTTTGACCCAGGCAAATTCTAATGCTTGACCATTTTACGGCTTCCAACATCAAGTTTGAGGAACAAATGTTCACTTGCTGCTTAATATATCTCACCCACTAACAGGTGTTATGATGAGATAATCAGTTGCATTTGTCCCATCAGTCAAAATGTTATTCCTGGTTTTAGTTTTATTAATCCACATGGTTTTGGAATGGGACGTACAACAAGCTAATGATCAGGTGTCCACCAACTTGTGGTCACAGGTTATTGAAACAAACCAGACGTTGGTTTATCGTATTTGAAGCACTTGACCCATATTAGATATTAGCATCATCCCAGCACTCGTCTCCTTTCCTCACTGTAAATCAGACTTTATTTATAGCTCAACACGGTACACAAGATAGACACACTTCTTTTTACAAACAGCAAACCAAAATATCAAGGTCTGGAGTGAAAAAGAAGCTTAATCAACACATTAAGATTATTATTGGTGTTTCAACCCAAAAATGCTAGTACTTGTCTTCTAAAAGTCTAAACCTGTGTGAAGTGTTGCCCGTTTGACACTTTAAGTGTTTAATTGAATACTGGCTTTCTTTTGCATATGCAACGAAACGGCACCCCGTCTCAAACCTGCCTTTCTAATGCTGTCTCAATGACAACCAAAGGTCAAATATGGCGCCAATTGTTTCATTAGGGCTTCGGCATCGGCTGGGTATGTTGTGATAGGCTGCGCTCCCACAGTGTCGTTCGTGAACGTCCCCAGAGAACAAGCAGCCATAAACATGACTGCCATATTTCAGGTTATGTAGATAAACTATATTTAACTCAATCTTAATCATAAAGCCTAGGTGGCTGGGCTGCGAGTCCACCTTTTGACATTTAATTAGCCATCAAAAATAAGCACTCACAGTCTCATGGTCTCACATACAAGCTCTCTGCCTTTGCCCTTAGCCCTAAGTAAAGTATGAAAAGCAAGGCATCGCTGCTTTCATCCATCTTCATCACTTTGATCCCATATCACATCCTAACACCCGTAAACACTCACATCGTCTCTTATACCCGGTCACAGATAGCTCTGATTCATGATGGCAGTCAAGCCCTTGCCTGCAATCTGCACTTATAATCCCTATTTCTTCCAAGCGTTCATCAGGTACCATGAGAAATCACGATCTAGCCTTGAAGACATAGATCCTTTAACCGGAGGGTTTCCATAGAAACACAGACACTTTTCCCGTGAGGTGGGGTAGATGGGCGGGCTCAGTGAGTGCCGTCCACTCCCCCCTCCATCCTGGTTCCTATCTATAGGCTAGTAAAGATGTTATAAATAAAACAAGCATCTTACTGATGGTGCGTGAGCCTATACAGCCCATGGTGTCTCAGTGAGGGCAGGCAGGTGACTGAAGGAGAGGCGTCTTTTCAGCAGACATTGCCGTCTTTCTTCTCACTCTGTCTCCCCCTTGTCCTCATCTCGGTGTCCCTCGGTCTGTGTGAGGCTGCATGCAAGCGTGTGGTTGGCTCACTCGTCCCGTCATCATCTCCTCCCTCTACACCCCCCTCCCATACACACACACACACACATACACATTGACACACACTCCGTGGTGTGCAAGGAGATCGGAGTCAGTAAGCCAGTGTGACTTAGAGTGGGATGTGTTTCATATATATTGGACTACATAATAAATGAAAGACCATATAAATAAGCACCCCAATTAACCCATATCCAATAACCCCTTTTGCCACCTGCTTCCTCGTTACTGTTGCTGACTGTCACTCCTGACTATAGAGAGCTGTGACAAACCCACTCACCCTCCAACATGTGTGCAGCAGCAAACTACCTCTTTTCAGTCACACAGTTTCCCCCATCTCTAACCCAGCCAGCAGTGGTGGTAATTGTGACATTAACATTGCATTTTGTTCGACATTTTTGCCAATTAGCAGATTCCATCATCCCGGGTTCGATCTCACATTCTGAACACATGTAGCCAGGTTTATTATAGATACGATAAGTACTTTGCCACAAGGATGCATAAACCAGTGCATTGTAGTGCACTGATGAGGATGACCCTGACCCCGTTTGAGAAGAGCGAGGCTGCCACAGCCCCTTAGGCATGTGCATGGCCGCTGTCTGCATTTTTTCACCTGCACAAGAGGAGATCATATGCAGATAAGCTTTGTGGACAGAGAGCCACACCTTTATCAGATCGTTACTCAACTGTGCAGACTCCATCAATCAGCAAGTAGAGGTCACAATTTGTTGAGTTATGAGTAGTCCCTACCAAACATCCTCACGATTAGGGTGTGTCTCTCCTTGCACAGAGCTGATTTGCTTGTTTTCTCATCACAGAAAACAAGCAGTGGAAAATGCATATGGACTGATAGCTGTCAAAGGGAGAGTGTGTAAGCTTTATTCTCCTAATTCAGAGCAGGGTTGGGATTGGTGGAAAGGAAGAATTATGCAATTGGGCAACTGGATGCGCTAAATCAGGGAGAAAAAGTAAAAATATATTTTGTGAAAAGGACCCAGCAGTGGCAGTTTGGAGGTAGTATTTAAACCAGCAACCTTCAAAATACCGGTCCATCTTGTTACGCATCTAGTTCCTGCTGCACTTACATAAAACTCTGTAGTCCACTGACATATAACCCACTGTGAAAGTCACCCATCCCCACATTCCTTAAAATATGAGCACAGACATCCTGCTGCAGGGCAAAAAACTGCATCTGTACATCTTGTGCGCTTGTCATGTGCAGTCTGTTCAAATGGTTCTGTAACCTTGAATGCACACAGGCGTGTGTGCACAGGGGACATATTCGACTGTATCCGTGTACAAGCTCCTGTTGCCTTCATCCTGAAGATTCACTGTTTTATTCTTGCACTAATCTAAATGAAGCTGTGCCAACACTTCTCATCCCCTGTGATGTGTGTTCTTTACCAAATGTGGGAAATGTTTGTTCATTGGAATTGTAACGCCATGTTTTAAACTTTGGGTCCATTAATGACAGACCATAGTTATCCATTACAAAAGTCTCATCAAATTACAAGTTTACATTAAACATGGTCATGGACAATTAAGTAAAACATGCAAATTCCACACAGGAAATACGTGAACCACCCCACCTGGGGATCAAATCCAGGACTTTCTTGCTGTGAGGCAACCTACTTAGCCACCATGCCACAGGAGAAAATGATCGAAATGTTTCAAAATAACATATCTCAAACAAATATTGTAAGGGATTTGAATATTTCTTCCTTAATGGTGCATAATATCATTAAATAATTTCAGTGCATGAAGGCCAAGGGTACAAACTTAATCAACTGTGATATTCGACTCTACACTACCTCAAGAGATGCTACTCAACAACAGCTGATCTAAACACATGTCAAAGTTTTGTCAAAGTAATCCCTTGTCTAAGCACTACAATCAGCGGTGCTGCTAGGTACTTTGGGCCCCATGAAAAGATATCATAAAAATATTTACATTTTTACATGTACTTTTAATAGTACAATTATTGAAAGTAATAATATTTAGCTGCCAATCGATTAAAAATAACTAATTAATCACACATTTTGCTGTAATTAATTGTGAATAATAGATATTAAAATGTAAAATAACAGTTGAATAATACTTCAGGTGGTTTTGTTTAATTTAATCATTTTAACTTAAAACACAGATTCTCTTGTGGTTGCTGGGATTTCCAGGTATTGAAATGCCCATGTTCATTACGGGCTCTGCTTCATACCAGGCATCTCGCCGCCATCAGATACAGCTCAGAATTCACTCCTTTTTTATTTTGGGAAGACACTTCAGATTCTTTAACCTTGGATCAAGTTCATTTGTAGTGTTTTACCATGTGAGTCAGAGACTCTCACTACTAACTGCCTGTCTGGACGCTACAAATGCATGTATGCAATAGATCATCCAGGGAAGAAGGTGCAAGAAGAAAAACACCCGGAAAAAACACAGACATGTATTTTAAAAGCATTGTATTGCTATTGGTGATACTGGCCCTGTATTTACTTGGTATCGGATTGAGACCAAAGGTTGCAATATTGCAGACTACTAAAGTGCACATACTTATTCAGATCACACAGTGTTTGAGGCCTGACAAATCATTCAAACGGGGGTGGGGTGTATCAGGCTATACTCTGGACTTTTTGTCAAACAAAAAAATAAAGTTAGAGGTTTTTATAGTTTAAATACAATATTACACAAATGATGGCAGTTTAAAATTTAAATAACAACTTTTTATAGGCCCTTAGAATCGTCCAAACTCCGACACACCCAGCCTCATACGGTGTCCCTGATGACAATACAGTTACCCACAAAAATGCCACTTACAACTTTACTGTGCAAAAAAGCCTTGTGTTAACCATGTCCAGAAGTGGTGTTGACTTTGGAAATGTGTATTGTGGTCTTATGAATCAACATTCCAGGTCTTTAAAGAAGAAAGATGTGCCAAAGATGGAAAAAGCTATGTTATCAGCAAGTCGAAAAGCCAGGGGTGTGTCAGTGTCCTTGGTAGATGTAATTTATACTTGTGATGACCGCATGAATGCAGAAAACACGCCAAGATCTTAGAGCAATATACGTTGTCTTTAAGGCATTGTCTTTTCCAGAAATGTCCAAGATGTAACCATCTACTGCACACATATTATAAAGGCGTGGCTGTGGAAGAACAGGGTACAAGGACTAGACAGGCCTGTCTGCAGTAATGCTAGTCCCCAGTACAGAACACCTGGGCAATTACAAAAAAAAAATGTGTTGACGATCCTGTACTGTTGTATGTGTTTGCAGGAAGAATGTGACCAAATAAAAGCGAAACACTAAATCACTGTATCCTCAGTGACAAAATGCCTTTACGTGTGGAGAAACGTTATGGTGACATAAAGTGCCAAATGTTTGCTGTCTCAACTCGTATAGAAATGTGTTGTGACCAGCCAAACCAGTCAAAGTACATGTAAGGAACACTACATTTCTTTTGTCAATGTGGGGGTTTAATAAGGAGAAAAAAGATATGAGTTTCACCTCTTAGCAAAACAAAAAAGAGAGAGATGTTTCATCCTTTCATTCATGCATCAGGACCTTACATTATTTATTCATGGGACTGATGTGCTTGCCAGAAGTTACAAGAGGTTTTCTCAAAGAATGAGTCATCTCTCTTTCTCACCTCATTTACTTACCTCTCACGTTCTCTCACTTTGGCCCCTTGTATTTCATTCTTAAAATAGCTACACACTGTGCATGTGTGTGTGCTGCTTTTACTTAAATTATTCTGTATAATTATTATTATTTGCAATCATTTTTACACCTGAAGGTCAATGTTAACCTTTTATATTTGCATGGAAATTTATGCCTGAAAGAGAATAGTGGAACACTTCTGGAAGGTGCATTTAATAATATTCTTGGGTTTTAATTAACAGGGTTCAATATTCATGCATATCAGTCCAGGACCTTTCTTTGAGCAGTTTGCATGTTCTCCCCATGTCTGTAAGGGTTTCCTCCAGGAATTCCTCTTTTCTCACACATCTTACACCCTGCACAAGGCATGTTCCAATGCTCAATGCACATTCCACGAATATCTATTTTCATGCCTTGTGCATGTATTGTTAAAAAAAGAAAGTGCTTATGCCGATGGGATAATATATTTATGACGGTGGGCATGGCGGTCTTGAAATGAGGTGTTTAGTCAAATTACTGGATTATTAATATCTTGGCACCGGAAAACACAAGTGCACCTCTGACTGTCTGCCTTGTTGTCTAGTTTTTCTTTTTTTTGTTCATTGCTATCTTGGCTGTGAATGGTCAACATGGGTGCATGCCAAACATGCGTACACCCCCACTTGTTGTGTAGCAGAGCAGAAACCCATAGTACATGCTTAATAAACAGAATACAAAATAAAATAATATTATTCTACATCATTCTGTTGATGAAAAATGGCTAAAGATTAAAGACCTGGGAAATTACACCGTATATCATGTCTACAACAGTGTGTGAAATGGTTTTCAATCAAGAGCACACCAAAGCATGCACTGTAATAGAAAGTGAAAGTGCTGAGAATGTTCTTCAAAGTCAGGAGGGACATTACAATATAGCCCTCAGAAGGTTGGTGCATTCTTTACGGCATGTTGAGTGTGGATGTCTCTTGGACAAAAATGAAAACATTTTAGAAGGCCTGATGCTGACATGCATGTGCTGATACCAAAAAATGGAAGAAAAAAAAACACCAGCAGCAGAACAGTTGATAAGAGATCAGCTTGCACAAGAGTCACCTGTAGACTGGTACGTAAACGGAATTATTTGATTTAAAATGTCCAGTGTTTATATAAAGGGCAAAAAAGAAAAATACTTATTAAATAGGAAAGTGCATCTATTCATGAAAGCAGAACCATTAATACAATTTATAATCATTAGTCCATAGATCAAATGACGCCAGGGTTATTCACCCATCAGTAATCATAATGTTATGCCTTGTTGGTGTAGAGCTTATGTAAACACATTCTTGTCTCCAGCTTCACATTTAAATCACTACCTGAAACACAGTCACCTCGTATCAGGTCTGCCTTTGTTTGTGCTTAAACCTAATGAACCTCATAGGCATTTTGATAGCCAGTCTGTCTAGGAAAGTGGTTTAATGATCTCTCTTCAAACTGTGCTCAATAGAGCATGAAGGCATATTAGGCTTCCTGCTGAAATGATTCCTTTGTGCAATTTACACAATGAACAGTAGACAGTAAAGCCAGTGGAGAGTAGAGCTATATCTGTCACTACATTTGTGAAATCCACCATTTATAAAACACCCAGCTTAACAATGTCATCATCGTTCAGCTGCTCCCTGCTTATTTATCCAGGCTTGGGACAGGCACTATACAATGCACCACCTCATGCACCCCAGTGGCTAGGCACCAATAGGACACAGTGTCTCCAATTAATCTGGTACCATGTGGACTCTGGGAGGACACAGGAAGAACATGCAAACCCCACACTAAAAGGATCTTTGTGTCAGCCTTTGTATGGACTGTAGCTTGGAATTATTTGCAATGACTTCATTTGCATGTATCTGATGACTTTAATAACGCCCGACACGTTGCCCATTTAACAGTCTTCCTTATTAACACGCCTACACAGCTTCACAGTAGCATGACAAGCAGCATGCAATTCCTAATACGTGTGAGTTTGGCAACAACAAACCTTTACATCAGTTAACTCAAAATCACTTTACAATTGTAATTTAGGTTGGTTTATTAGGATTCTGGTCATGTTTTACACTCATGCCAGACACATGGTATTTATTCATGTTTCATCATTACTCAATTTTATATCAAACAATATCTCTGATATACAGTGGCTACGATAAGTATTCAAACCCTATTGTTTCATTTGCTAAAATCAAAGAAGTTCATTTTATTTCTCATTAATATACACTCAGCACCCCATCTTGACATAAAAACCCAGAATTTTAGATTAGATAACCCAGAAATGTAGATTTTATTGCAAGTGTATTAAATAAGAAAAACTGAAATATCACATGGTCATAAGCATTCAGACCATTTGCTGCGTATTGAGTAGAAGCACCTTTTTGAGCTAGTACAGTCATGAGTCATCTTGGGAATTATTAGGTGCCCAATTGGGTCTAGGTCATGGCTCTGGCTGGGCCAGTCAAGAGTTGTTCCGAAGACACTCCTTTGTTATTTAAGCTGTGTGCTTAAGGTCATTGTCTTGTTGGAAAGTGAACCTTCAGCCCAGTCTTCTTACAGGATATCTCTGTACTTGACCACATCTCCCTACTGCATCTCTGGAGCTCAGCCACAGTGATCTTTGGGTTCTTCTTTACCTCCCTCACCAAGGCTCTTCTCTCACATTTGCTCAGTTTGACTGGATGACCAGGTCTAGGAAGAGTTCTGGTCGTCCTAAACTTCTTCCATTTAAGGATTATGGAGGCCACTGTGCTCTTAGGAACCTTGAGTGCTTCAGAAATTATTTTGTTACCTTGGCCAGATCTGTGACTTGCCACAATTCTGTCTCTGAGTTCTTTGGGCAGTTCCTTTGACCTCATGATTCTCATTTTCTCTGACATGAAGTCTTATGTAGACAGGTGTGTGCCTTTCCTAATCAAGTCCAATCAGTTTAATTAAACACAACAAAGAGTAGAACCATCTCAAGGAGGATCAGAAGGAAATGGACAGCATGTGAGTTAATTATGAGTGTCACAGCAAAGGGTCTGAATAATTATGGCTATGTGGTATTTCAGTTTTTCTTTTTTAATAAATTTGCAATAATTTCTACATTTCTGTTTTATGTCAAGATGGGGAGCTGAGTGTACATTAATGAGAAATAAAATGAACTTTTTGAGTTTAGCAAATGGATGCAATGAAACAAAGAGTTAAAAATGTAAAGGGGTCTGAATACTTTCCATACCCACTGTACCTCACTTGCATGTTTTTGGACTGTGGGAGAAAACCAGAGCATTTCCTATCAGAGGGAGAACATGCATACTACATACAGAAAGGACCTGGACCTGGGCCTTTAGGCGGCAGTGCTGACCACCGCTCTGGCCGAAGTAATTCAGGTTCTGTATGACCATTTATTTTATTTTTTTTTTACCTTTATTGTATATACTATGTATGTGAGTCATTTTCTTGACCAGTAGTGAACCTGTTTACTTTTGAGTGAGTGAAAACTTTTTGGCCAGGGTGGCACCCAGCCGACCAGTGGCAAAACCGAATTTTAACATGTTGGTGTGCTAGAAAAAATGCCTTTTAAATGAGAAAGTTTGACATATAATTCTACTAATACATTGAAAGAGACCTTTATTTAATAGATTTAATAGGACCCCGAATGTCTGTTCAAGACCAGTAAGCTTGGTTTTTTCTGAAAGGTTCATTTTGTTCTCGTCCTTTTCTCCGTGCTTTGCTTAATTTTAAAGTTCTGGTGCTTATTCATGGCAGGAAAAAGTAAAGGAAGTGATAAGTGAAAGAGGATCATCTGGGTATTGTAAGAAATTATTAAGAAAGTTAAAGTGTTTTTTTCTGTGGGTCACAGATAGAAGGAATATGGTCATGCATGAAATTTTTCCCCAGTAGTAATGTGAATTTTTAGTTACATGTTTTACATTACATATTAAATATCTTCTTACATTGTTTATATCGAGGTTCCACTGTACGTGAGTTTAATTATTTAATCAATTTAAATTAGACTTTAAAACCACTTGTAGCTTTGATTAAAATACAGTTTGCTTATTAGCAGCTTATTAGCAGTGCAAGTTATCAACACTAGATTAATATTATTATATTAAAATACTGTTTAGTCACCCAGTAAATGTAGATGTAATGTTGACTCTAATATTATCTTTCAGTGTCTTTAGCACATTTATGCTCAGAAGTGCAAGCTCATATATGAAAGTAATGGACTAGAATCACAGCAATCACCACCAAGGTACCTCGGTTGGGCTCTTGAGCAATACCCTTGACCTCAAATTTGATTTGGGGCTTGTGATCAGATGGTTCCCGGTTTGATTTCAAGAGCCGAAAGGTCACGATTGAAGTGCCCTTGAGCAAGCCACCTAACCTCTAACTGCTTCAAGGGCACCATGGCTAGGGCTGTCCACCACTCCTGTCCATTGCTCTGTTTCACTGTACGGATTGTGTTAAACCGTGAAGGACGCATTCCACAGTAGTGAAAAAGTGTTCCAAAATTCAAAATTCAGCCATAATTATAATTCGTCCAATGAATAAATAATATGAAGCATGATTAACTGTGAGGACATGACACATTTACGAAAATAGCTTTTATTAGGCCACACTCCGAGCAGAGAGGACAAGCCTGTGACTGGCAAGTTCCAGAAATGTGTCTCAGTCATCACATAATTTGCTGTAATGTGCTTAAACTAGCAGCTAACAGGCCAGCTGTAGCTCAGTGGGCACAGCAAAACTAGTACGTTTACAGTTAAACTATAAAAGTTCTATGAAATTGTACAGTAGAACCATGACATGTCCAAATAAGCATCAATTCATAGTATAACTGTAAAATAATTCAAATGAAATGTCACAGTTCATTTCTTCTGCTCATACTGTGTTCAATCACAATGCTGTAAGGCTTCACCACTTATATATGCTGATATATATCAATATGATATATAATTCTGCAAATACAGAATTTTTTAAATAGTATGTATAATATATACGTTTAAAAAGTATAGTATGACCAGTGCCAAAAAAAACATGACATGTAATAATTCTCTTGAGACTGAGCAGTTACACATTAAAGTTTGTAAAATTTTTAATATCCAGTTTTGGCTCTAATGGAAAAATACAGAATTCAACTTTGATTAAATGATTGTGACTCATTATATTGCCTAGCTTGCAGCTAACAGATTAGCGGGATGTTTATTCATCAGCGTAGCTACAACTTGCCATTGAAAATCAATAATCATTTGCATTTTGCAATACAATCGCACCCCGTAGCTCATTAATGAACACGAGTTGAACATGCACTCTGTGATTTTAACTGCTCGCTGAGTTAAACAGAAGAAATTCATATTTATGTAACTTATAACTTGATTTAAACAGAATTCTTGATATCACGGACTGCTCCACATCGACATGTAATGGGGGCAGGCCAGCGGCCTCTAATGTAGACTCAGCTCATCATCTATTTCATTAGTTAGGTTTGCATTCACAGCATTTTCTCGCCTACACCTGCTATCCAAAATTGGTGGATGCTGCCCTCTCCTGGCGTAAATTGCCGTTTGTATTGAATGTACCAGTTCTTTGGAAAATGCGTTAGCAGTTAAAAGAGTCAAATATAGACAGGACGGTAAGCAACAAAACAAATGGATACAAATAGAGAAATAAATAACGAACAATTAAGACGTATGACCGAACTGAGGGCAGAATGTTCTAGATCCAACTCAACAGCACCTAAATATAATAACCTTCAAGTACAAGCTTTCATTTGCTTCAGCTGTTCAGCCCAGTGTTCCAAGTGTGTTGCAACCATGGAGTCACTCTGTGTTTAGCCACTGTATCTCATTAAGACGAAAACGGGGGGAAACGTTTTACTTACTTTTAAGTTACTGTGACTTGTATAGATGATCTGATGACGTCCAGGAAGTAGCAACCACAAGATCATTAAACAACTAATTGGTTTATGTCCAAACACTATGACACACCAACTTTCTGGACTCTTGACACAAGAGTAAACTGGGATATGACAGTAGATTGAGTAGGCCTGAGGAGATCTGGGAGTTTATAGAATTGAACTGGTTGTATAAACATGTATAAATAGTTTGTCTAATGAATAATACAGTTCTTATTGTCAGAGTCAATTTTTACTGTGGTTGAATAAAACCTTGGTAATTTGACTTTCCAGCAAGACAGTGTTCCAAAATACTTCCAAATCAAAACTTAAGGAAGCAGGCATGGAGTGGCCTGCTAAGTTTCTGAATTTAAACCACACAGAGAAGACCTAGATCCGCCCACCTGGGAATCAAACCCAGGACCTTCTCACTGTGAGATGACAGTACTATCCACTAAGCCATGCTGCCCCTTATTAGAGGTCATCAATCAATTTCAGTAATGTGTGTCCGTTTCCATTTTTTAAGTTAACTTTTCAATGAATATTTGGTCGCCCGGGTATCCTGTGTATTTCCATTTCAATCTATTCACATTACTAACACATTTAAAGAGTAAAGGGTGTGAGCTGGAAGGAAAAAA
>JAYDZF010000013.1:5705397-5720810 GCA_034509105.1 Microcambeva barbata
TGATGCAAGATACAAAGTGAGTGGAAACACAGGGGAGGGGCCAGACAGGGCCATTACATCTATAATGTTTTTTTTTTATCAGCACACACATTTAACAGTATTAATGACCACATAATTCTTTACAAAACATAACACCAATGTTACATGGTGAAAATATTTATAACCTTGAACTTGACAGAACAAACCCTTCTGTCCCTCCCCTTTTGTCAGATTTTTTGAGCATTTTGGATATGTTATCATTAAACCCCTCATAACTACTCATGTTTGTTTTCGTGACAAAATGTAGATTATGAGACCGGAGAGAAGCTTACCTACCATTACAGTTGGTGATTGATTGTGTAGTGTGAAACCCACAATCGTTGATAAGTCATGTAGTGTTCAAGTCACACCAAAGGCATGTCGTGTGAACTTGGCATAAGCAGGAACCCCGTTCCCACCATACAATTTGATATGTGCATCATGTCATTCATGCCTCATCACCCCAAAAATTTTGAAAATGAAACACTTGGCAGAATGAAATTGAAACTCATTTACCTGACTCTTTCTTCTCAGCCGATGTAGAGCGTTCTTTCCTCTCTGATCTGTCCGATCGTGTCAGATTTGGGACCTCTGAGTTCCCACCCTTGCCCCTCCGGTTCCCTCTGAGAGAGGTCCGACTGAGGGCCGAAGCAAACAAGTTGGTGTGTCTGGAGCCTGAATCCTCTTCCTCATTAGCTGAAGTATGATCATCTTCCTCGCTGTCTGAGCACTGCATCTGATTCTGCATGTGTATGTCAGAGAATTTGCCCTGACTAGAAGTCTGGTTGTGTGGGACCTTGGAATAATCGCAGCTACCCATCCTAAACCAGGAGTCTGTCGGGTGATGCACCCTATTCCCTTGGCTTAGGGATAGCCTTGAAGGCACCAGGCATGACACAGAGCTATCCTTTTGCTTGTAGCGTTCTGCTGAGGATGATGAGGACGAAGAAGGGGAGTTGCCAGAAGGTGCAGGGACCTTTTTCTTGGCGCTGGAGTCAGCAGAGCCATCCTGACTGTAACCGTAACGCTGGAGTGATTCGATGCTTCCTCCCCTCCTTCCTCGCTCCATTCTTCCAGCTCCAATGCTCTCGCTACCACTTCTTCCTCCCCCGCCATCTCCAGCTCCTCCACCATCATCACCCTCTTCTTCAGCACAGCGGTCTCGGTGCTTGTGTCTGTGCTTGTGTTTGTGATGCCACCCAAACGACAGTTCAGAGGAAGGATAGAGTAGTGCTGAGCGACCCCCAGAGAGGTACTCTTGTCGTAGCAGCTTGTGTTTCTTCTTGTGGAATTTTGAAGGGTTAAGGAGAAGGTGTGATGGGTGATGATGATGAACATATGATGGGGGAGGAGGTGGGGGAAAGGATGGGGAATGGTGGCTGTGGTGGGATGGGACTGAGTGTGGAGACTGGTGGTGTGGGTGGGCAAAAAGTGCACTGGCTGGCGGATAGCCTCGATAATATCCGAGTCCGAGAGGTGCAGATGAATATGGAACGCTGTATGAAGGATGATAAAACCCTCCACTGGAAAGGGGGAACCCTAGTCCATGGACAAAAGGCACCTCTGACATCGACTCTCGTAGCTTCGGGGGCCTTCCACGTTTTTTCTTGAGATCAGGCTTGCGGACATAGTGCAAAGAATCACAAGGGTAGGCCGGGTGAGGTGAATAGTAACCACTGAAGTTGATCCTAAAGATCGTGGGCAAAAGATCTCTATGCAGGTAATGATGAGGGGGTGGGTTAGTGCCACTTCCAATACTACCGCCTGCTCTGTTCCCAGCTATACTGCTTCCATGGCTGGCACCAGCTGCTCCTGAACCAAAACCTATCGTGCTGCCCAGGCGCAGGGCAGGTGTACGGTGTGAAATTCTTATATCACTCAGCTGCACGCATATCTCATCAAGCTCGGCCAAGAAATCGGGATCTTGCCTTCGAGACCGTAGTTGCAGGTACTTTTTCTTGCGTTTACGCTTTTGCCTTTTTAGCTTATCATAACCTGGGCAGCCATGGCTTCTGCGTTTGCACTTATGCTTGTGCTTCTCTTTGTGGCCGACGATCGTGGAGGAAGGAGCCACCGGGCATGGCCGGCAAGGGTCAGGTGACGACATTGCTCCAAGGGGAGATGTTGTCGGGG
Source organism: Microcambeva barbata (assembly GCA_034509105.1). Classification (NCBI taxonomy): domain Eukaryota; kingdom Metazoa; phylum Chordata; class Actinopteri; order Siluriformes; family Trichomycteridae; genus Microcambeva; species Microcambeva barbata. The sequence continues at coordinate 5,707,549 of JAYDZF010000013.1, forward strand.
AGGGGCAATCGAGAAGCACAGAGGATGAATGGCGTCTACTACCTCTAGAGTTATGAACTCCGATGCCTACTGATGATCCCATCATACCAGGCATAAGTAACCCACCAGTCAAGCTCTGTGGGGCCCCTAAGCCTGCTAAACTGCTGATACTTCCGGGTTTCTCACCACGATCAGAAGTGCTGTTGTTATCAGTTCCAATGCCACTGTCGCTTGGGACAGTCTCCTCACTGTGAGACTCACTGACTGGGGAAGGTGTGGCCTCCTTGAGCTCACTAAGAGGAGCAGGAGATGTAGGCAATAAAGGCCTCGGAGGTGAGATCTTTGGGCAGTGGTAATGCTGCCTGTAGTAATGGTGGTGATGGTGATGGCCTCTGCAAGAAGATTTTTTCTGAGATGTTGGTGCGGATGTGGAAGCTCCAAGAGTACGAGTGGAAGGTGCCGAAAATGTTGGTGGGGTAAAGGAAAATGAGTGGCCCTGATGGTTGTAGTGCGAATGAGACATGAAGCTCCCTGAACCTGGCTCAACAAAGCTAGCTTCACTGATAGGGCTTTGTCCCCCACTGGACTGTGAAAGCGATGGAGAGGGGAAGATGTCGGATGAGTGAACCTGGTGGTGCTGGTTTTGAGAAGCCTGAGACTGGTGCAAGTGATGAGGAGAGGAGGTGTTTGGGGTCAAAAAGGGTTCAGGTGGTGGTGTAGGAGCACCTGGTGAAGGGTTGGCTGGTGTTTTTGGTTTGCGACCTCTTCGTTTACCCATGTATATTGTCCCTTTTTTGCTCACATTGATCTGAGGTCCATGCCTACCACTAAAAGTTGCAGCGATTGAAGAGAGAGACTGCGTTGCCGTACCCACATTTGCTGACACACTTACACTTTTAGGTGTCTCTTGGTCTGTTCCTGAACCTGATCCAGACAGGATCTGATTGAGAAGTCGCTTTCGTTTTATTGTCTTCATTTTGTTGATCTTGCCTATGAGCGTCTTCATTATAAGCTGCCCGTTTCCCAGGTTGTTAAAGCCCTTGTCTCCTGTCACATCGTCTCCCGACTCTGGAGCTAGAGTTGGAGGCTGGGTTTCCTGCGGCAGTGTTGGGGGCAAACGTTTAGGTCTGCCTCGCTTCCTTGGTGGGGGTTTAGGGGGATTCAGATCTACCTCTGGGTGCAATACAGGTGGATCCTGCTCCTCTTTGGACTTGGGAAAGGAGTATACTTTTGACGGTGGAACTTTAAGAGATGGGCGACCACGCACAGGTTCGTCCAGGGTTGGCATTTTGGACTTAGGCCGACCCCTTTTCTTGGGTGGTGGTGAGCAGAGTTCAGAGTGACCAGGAAGCATGCAATCTGCATTGGAGGGCCTTCCAACAGGTCGGCGAACGGGTGGTAAGAAGGTAGAATGTACAGGCAGCATTGGGGTAAATTCAGACTGACTAGAGGCATCCTCTTCTGCTGCCCTTTGCATGCGACTGACTGCCTTAGTCCAACGAGGTCTTCGACCCCGGCGTTTTTTCAAGGGCTTAGAGTCTTGTTCAGCTGGTGATGGGGGGGATGCAGGGTCATCATCATAATCACAAAGTGGTTCTAGGGTGCTACTTGTTCCAGAAGTGTTAAAAGGAGAAGAAGTGTGTTTGGTAGACTCTGCAGGGTTGTGTTCGCCAGTAGTGTGACCTACTTGAATAGGACTTCGCTTGGCTGGACTTGAGCTCTTTTCTCGCTCACCTCTAGGCAAAGCTACATTACCTATTTCTTTAGTGTCCTGCTTCGCTGACAATGCGGGGGAAGAACTTTTGCTTAAACATTTATGATAATTGACATCTTTATTTTGATCTCTTTCTACAATATCCTCTGTATGGAGGGGACTTGCTCTGATCTGGGAACCAATAGGTGTAGGTGTTCTCTGAGGGCTGTTGGTACTCCCGAGTCTTTCTAAAGAGGAACAAGGAAAAGAAGGTGTGGATGAATGAGTCGAGCAGTGCTCAAAGTGAGAGTTTGACTTCATTCCTAAGCTAGCACTGTCTTTGCCGTCATTGTTGCTAGTTAAGTGACTGCCGCCATGGGAAACTACATGAATACTGTTGCTGCTTATCAATTCCTTAATGGGTCCATCGGCTTCCATTTTTCTAGGGATGCCTGAGAGTTTCTCTAGGATGCTGTCTTTGTTCCGTGAGCCGTATGGACGCCCTGGGGGTCGTGACACCGGTGGAGGAGGAGCAAGGTGAGCTAGGCGAGAGTATGTGTTCCGGTTGGCCATGGCCCGCTCTGGCCGCTGCAAATTTGAGATCAAAGGAGGGGAGCTACATTGTGCAGAAGCAGTGCTCACTTTGCGGGCTTTGGGCTTAGGACACTTAGCAGGTGGGCAGATGGCTATAAGCTGTGCGAGTTTCTCTGTGACTGTAGGACTACCCCAGTTCTGGACACCTCTCTCCTGCTCCTTCTGGCTATCAGCATAAATGTACTGAGGTGGTTTCATGAATCCATCGATTTTGGAATTGTGTGGCGTTGAGGCTTTAGAAACAGGAGTTAGTGAAGGGGATGAAGGGTTGGGTTGGGGTGCAAGGCTTTTCTTTCCAAAGGAATGGGATTTGGTGTCTGATAAAGGGCTGTGAAAGTTGATAAGTTTCTCCGAAGATGCAAAGGATTTCCCATCCGTCTTTCCTTCTGACTTGCATGCCAGCTTTGGAGTACCCTAATGAGTAAAAAAAACACAGTGTCACCCTCAAAGCAGTACATTATTGCATGAGAGGCAGAACAATTACAATGTGTGAAGTAAATGTAATTGTAAATTGTGTAAAAGTTTCAACTGTAGACTTTTAAAGGTTTATTGGCCAAGCAAATTTCTATAAAACTCATACTGGAATAAAATGTAGGAATTTAGGTCAAAAGAAGCTTACCTTTTTAGTTTGTGCAGTTCCATTTACAGAACTCGTGGCAATGGTGGAAATGACTGGAGACTGAGAAGCTATGGGTGCAGTATTTGTTGGAACACAAGAGGACTGAGGTGTTCCTTGATTAACAGATGGTCCTTTCTCTTCCTCCTTAATGTGCGGCGTACAGGAAGCACTTCCGTCGGTTGCTCCACTGCGCACTCTGCCGCGCCCGCCACCTCGGCTCCCGTGTCTGACAGTTGCTCGGAAGGCAGGCCGGCACACGTAGTTCTCTAGGATTTTAGGAGGCTTCTTCATTCGCTTTGCCTGGAGTCCTATCTTCAGCTTAACGTTGCCCTCTGAGTAGTTGGTCTCTTTGACAGAGAAATGCGGAGATTGTTGCTGCTGTTGATTACTACCAGGGCCGCCCGATGAGTTGCAAATGTCAGCCGACACGCCCTCTTTCTCTTTTTCCAGTTTCCTTTTCTCATTCTCATCATCCTTGTTTCCACCTGTTCCATCCTTGTCGTGCTCAACCGGTAGGTCACAGTTAGGAAGTGGGGGTGGTGTGGTAGGCCCTCCTTGTGTCCTCTGATCCATTAGGAATGTGCAAAACGGGGCTGGGCTGAGCAAACTAAGTATGATGTGTTCGTGAGCAATGCGGTTGTTTAAAACTGGGGGTGCGGGTGTCCGGTAGGTGTAGAGAGGATGGGGAGGAGGGTGGCAAGTCAGAAAGAAAGAAATCTTTGTTTAAAGGCAGCTATGTTGTCCTTTCCTGGCTGCCCGGCCCACGTCACCTTCAACCTGGTTGAATAAAGAAAAAACACCAAATAAGTCCTACGGATTGGTATTACAGGCAAATCTTGGTTATCTATCGCCCTAGTAATCATACATTTAATTTTTTGTGTCAGTCATTGTTCATCCGCCCAGTTTTTGTCAGCATACACATGTCACTTGCAGAAAATTTTGCAAAAACAAAGCAACCACCCACACATTCATCGTTCAATCTGGCTTTACATTATATTTCTTATGGCACTTCCAAATGGAAAAATACATAGAAAGTGTTTTGGATAAACAATGCTGTTGTGAATGTGGACCTCCAGATAACAAAAGTCTGGGAGTGATTCAATAGGCTCACAGGTATCTGGAGCCATGCAGACCACAGCTGCTGAAGGGTTGATGATCTATAGCACGGACATGATAATCAAGGTGGTCCCACAATTGCTCAGTTGGATTCAAGTTGAGGGAATTTCGGAGCCAGCTTCCTAATTTGACAGACAGACCATGAAGAGAATAACATATCTCTAGGCATTTCCACATTTTGTTTTGGGAAGCACGCCTTAAGTGTGAGATACAATTCTAATTTCTCCAGAATCATAGATAAATAAACGTTTAATTATGTTTTTGACCAGCAAGCTGATTCTGAAGCCGATTCCCCAAGTGCAAGGGCTGAACAAAATAAGGAGGCTGAAGTAATTTTCATACAAATCGACTATGAAAACAACCTGTAAAAAGCAATATTTCTATTGCCCAAGGCAGGATTCAATATCAGGTTGTAGAGAGCTCAAGAAAGGGCTCCCTACAGCATGTGCAAAGGGAACTTGGTTATTCTATATATAGACCAGACCTTAATTTCCCCTAGTACTTTTATAACAAGGTAGTAAACAACACTGGTCATCTACCTTACATTAGCTGTACCTTACGAATTAGCTGTGATGAATGCTGAAGCTCAAAGGATTTGGAGTCTACTTGGGGCTACAGTGAAGGAAAGTGGGCTAAGGCAATTGACCTGTTGCAAAGCATAACATCATGTCTATAGATGTGTTCAAAAACCTAATGAGCTACCAGGCTCCTTTACAGCCTCTACAGGCCAGAGAGAGGATGCTAATAAGTAAGTGATTTATAAAGTTATTCAAACACACTGGTGTTAGCCATTGGAAGCTTGGATAGGCTTCAGAATCTCCAGTACATCAAATGACACACACACACACACACACACACACACACACACACACACACATTCACCTAACAGCATGTTCAGCATGTGTTCTTCTGCTGAGCCACCCAAGCATCTTCAATGACAATGTTAACCTGAAGTTTTATCCAAAAGTGGATTTGACTAAGGGCAGCCATGGAATACAAGTTGCTTAAAGAAGCTTCAACTTCTAAAACTAGGAAGTAAATTCAGTGCATGGGAGTCTGGCTGCTCTTTCTAGTCTACAATCAACCAATCAAAACAATAACGCAATAGTGTATAAGAGGAAGTATTGTTATGCCTCTTACGAGAGAAAAGTTTAACACCAGTGCAAATTCATGAAGACCACCTGGATCAATTAAACGATACGTCAGTCAGCATGGTTGGTCTCAGAAGTGGGGGTGTTTGCTGTGTGGAAAATTAGCGACAGCATTCTGTACATGGAAATTGCTTTTCACAGGCTTACTGCCACTATAAACTGTGGTCCAGGACTTGGAGTCTTGCCTGACGCTCCCCGCCCACGTCCCCATGTTTACTACGATCCCTCATTCTGGATCTCTAAAACCCAACCCCCTATTTCTGAGAATGAAGCCTGGTTTCACATGCTGCCACTGAAATTGGAAATGTTTTTTTTCTTTGCTAAATAACAACCCTTCCTCCATCGTACGTTCCCCCCCTCCCCTTCTTGGTCGCTCGTGCTCTGTTTCTTGCTCCTTTGGAAAGCTTACAGTACAGCGGTCAAAGCAAAGCCTCTCTGTTCCTGGTAATCAAAAACACATTTTCTTCACATGCGCTCCCTCCCTCCTTCTATTTCCTCTGTCTATCTCTCCCTCAGTGACGATCATTCTGTTATTTCCTAACTATTGGAGGTCATACAAATCTTCTCACTACAGCAATATTAAATCGCATTTACACCCTCACCCCACACACACAACAAGGGGAGAAATTGCACTAAAGAATAGCTAGAGACAAACTGGGAAGTGATTAGCTGTGGTTTCTGACTCCTGCTTTTTAAAGCCTAACATGACATTTCTGTTGACTTTCAAACCTTTTCATATAGCACACACTTTTTAATAAGCTCCAGAGTTGTCTAAAAGCTATGGTAATATTTCCATCACCGTAACTAAAACAAATCCATCATGTAATGCCTCGTCTTTGATTTCACTCATGAAAAAAGCGAAGAAGGAAAGAAGTGAAATCCAAGTGCCGCTGTCTAGTCAAGCTCTTTTAACTTTTAAAAGCATACATTTAAGGATAAAACAGGTCTAATACCATAAATTCAAGTCAGACTCAAAATGGCCTCTTCCTTTGGTGTGCTGGCAGTGACCAGATGGAAATGAGAAGCTTAAAACAACAGATGAAAAGAGCAATAAAGCAGTTTACTGAGGAGACAAGGACAACGTCTTGCCATTTCTTTTTACAGCCCTGGAACGTATTGAACATAAAATGCTAGAATGTGGGTTGTTTCTGTTCTGAAACGGCTGATTTAATTGCTTAGTTAATAGACACCGGGTTTTTTGTTGTTGTTTTATTCATCGTTCTGATTAGTCAGAAGAGTTCTACATTGCACTCTTAAGAAAATAACCTTTTTTTTCCTTTCCATTCATTATTCTTTTAATTCAATAGTCTCAATCACAGCTTTGGTATGGCTATGGTAGGAGGGACTTTGTCCTTTACACCTCATCAAACACCCCATTCCCCTTTTGCATGTTTTCAGCTTGAGTTTGTTTTTAAATGTGACAGACATGTCAAACTCCTTAAGTCAATTTCCCACAACAAGAAATCGGGGGTCAGTGTGGGTCCATATTACAGTACTGTGGGGTTTCGCACTACTTCTCTGGTCCTTTTCTCTTTTCATGAAAACAAATGTGAGAAGTAACGAGGGGTTTAATTATACCACATGTAGCGAGCGATCACAATGTGTAACATAGCTGGTATGTTTTGTAGCTTCCTAAGGTTTCAAACAAACCTTACATTATGCTCAAGTTGTCATTGGTTGTTCGACACCTCACTCACTATCAGTGAAAGAACTAGAATCAAGATATTAAACTGAGAGACGAGTTTCGATCGAGTCCCAACCAAAAATCAGGGAAAGAATACCTTAGTGTGAACAAAGCATTACAGACAGCAACTAGGACCCTGGTGCTTAGAGCAGCAGCAAGTCCCTCACATCTTGTGCTGTGGAGTACCCACAATACTAACTATTGTACTTCAGTGCGCATGAATTATTCTACTACAAGCAATTTGTTGAGACTGGAGCTCACACCAGCTATTTTCATACAAAGTTGCTCTCCAATCCAATGAATTCAATCCTATTCCTATAGATCAGGACTGATCTGTTTAAATGTACACTCCACTCAACAATCTGATTAAAAGCCTTATTGACATGAACACTCTGAGTAAGCCGATCCAAAATGATGCGCTCGAGTACCACTTAGTGAACACATTACCCTGGCAACAAGCATCACCCGGGTCCAGTCAGAGAAGTTACCCGAGTTTTCAATAATAAATAATTTTATAAGAAAATTTACTTTAAATTTTAGTAAAGAAGATTGAACATGGTTTAATGTCCAGCAATATTCTGATGTACATCAGATCTATGCCAGTCCCAACATTGAGGACACAAAACTTCTGAATGACTTGTACTACAGGAATTCACCGAATGTAAGCTACGACTGGGGATTCCAACATATTATTTATATTATTCATGGATTATCAGAAGAAAATGATTCGAGAGCTGACTGAGTCTGGACCAGAATAAACAGCTTTAGACTGTTTCAGATTACCTGACTTCCAGATTCCAGACCAAACGTCATAAACTTCAGGATCTGACTAGAACATTTACACATATTTTAGACTGTATATGTAAGGTAAATGTCTTTTCTGATTTAGATTTATACAAGGATGTAATCTCAGACTACTTGACATCAGAAACAATGATTCTGCAGATGACTATACATAATCTTGCTGATTCTGAAATTTAGAATGAACTCATTTAGACTGAATATATTGATCACTGAGGAAAATTTCAGTTGGTGCCACGACAACCATAAACATAAAAAAGAATAAACACAAATAATTTATAACAAAGTGAACGGCAGTTTTAAATTATTCTAATCAACAAAACTAAATTCTAGCATTAACTGGTTAATTAGGGCGGCACAGTTAATTAGTGGGTAGCACTGTCGCCTCACAGCAAGAAAGTCCTGGGTTCAATCGCTGGTTGGGGTGATCTAGGTCCTTCCTGTGTGGAGTTTGCATGTTCTCACCAAATCCGAGTGGGTTTCCTCCGGGTACTCTGGTTTCCTCCCACAGAAAACACAAGCAGTGCCCAGGAAGATGGTTCTTTCTGTGTAGGTTTTGTATGTTCTCCTTATGTCCATGCCGGTTTCCTCAGGTTTCCTCCTACAGTCCAAAGATGCTACCAGTTTGACTGGAGACACTGAATTGTACTGTAAGTACTTGCGATGGACTGGCACCCCATCCAGGGTGTTGCCATGTGCCTTGCGCCTGTTAAAGAGCACCCCTACCCATCCCTGATTAGGGTAAGTGGTTTAAGAAAATAAACTGAACGGAACTTTTACCCACAGTGGCTAACTGTACAGTTCCTGCATTTGAAAGTTAAGGGCCTTGCTTAAGGGAACTACAATGACAACATGGCAGTGGTGCTTGAACCAGCAACCTTTTGATTACTCGTCCAGTACCTTAACCGCTAGGTTACAACATCAGAGCAATTAAGGTACTGGGACTGAGACAGAACCAGACACCATAAAGCTGTGTGATAATACCAGCTGTGCAACTAAGACTGATGGATTTATTTACTTAAAATTAGACTGATTCTGTACATTCATATCATAATAACAGATGTTCTCTGCTCAGACTTTCAGACCGACTCAAGCTCAAACTGAACAAACCGATACGTCCAACAAAAAAGTTCTAAATAATTCTAAATCCAGCCGAATATATTTGTAGAATTTCAGACTAAAACTACTCCTAAGTGATAAAACTGAAAACAACTCTAGAAGAATACACTGACGTTTACTGCTAGCAGATCAAAGAAACTTCAGAGCAATAAAGCACAGAGTATTGCCTCGTTTGTGGACAGCCTGTGGCATGGCACAAGCGCTGAACTCCGTTGCCTTGACAGCCGTTGACCTGACTGGGGGTCAGAGATCAGAGGTGACTCAAAGGTTCTAGACAGTTTCTCCAGCAGAGAATCCAGCAGGTCAGTTAAGGTCTGGCTCTGTCCCAAAACACTATTCGACACTATTCCGAACAGCTGCAACCTGGTGCATCAGCTACTTCACCAAATCTATGCTTGTACTCCAGTGCAAACAACTAAGCAGACAGATCTCAGTCATTTGCATATGTAATGAGGTCAGTGGTAGCTGAGGCGACTAAAAACTCCCCTTTTCCTAACTTTACCTTTGTCAGAATTATCACTCTGCTACTTTATCTGGATTACTCACTCACTTTCTTAACCGTTTATCCAATCAGGGTCTTGGAGAGTAGGGGTGCTGGAGCCTGGCTTTTAAATGGACGCAAGGCACACAGAAACCTCTTGGACTTATAAGCATGCACAAACATTTACACACACGCCAACACAACCATTCACATATTTGGGGCTGTGGGTACAAAACGGAGATCCTGGAGAAAACCCATGAGGACATGGGGAGAACATGCAAAGTTAACAAAAAGGACCTTATCCACCCTATCTGGGGATCGAACTCAGGACCTACTTGCTGTGAGTAATAACCACTTAGCCAAAGGGTGAACATACAAACTCTACACAGAAAGAACCCTGACAGGCCCATCTGGAGATCGAACCCAGGAAAACAGTGCTATTCACTTAGCCCATGCTGATTTGAATCCCCACCTAATGTCTCACATAAAGATCTGATCTGATGTGAAGCTGCGCAATTTTGCAACGGCTTAAATTAGCCCTCGCCTCCCATCGTCCGTTTCGGCCATGCCTAGGAGGTCATAAACGACCCACACATGTGGAAAACAAACTGAACTTTGTATGACACAGCCTTCTCGGAGAGAAACCCCAAACCAATAGAGCATCCGACTTTCCTGATGAATCGTAAAGAGAAGTGCAAAACCCACGGTCCTAAAAGCGAGAACACATCATTCCCCCCGAAACCATACAATCCTGGGATCCAACACGGTCTCTTTGGCACACTGTGGACACCCACGTCCACGAAAAGGCAAAACAAGGAGACCAAAAACGGATCAAAACCGGAAGGAAATCCCAGCAGGTGTGAGAAACGCGAGTAGCGATGAGTAACAGTATTCCGCACAGCGCAACTCGGCGTTCCTGATTCAGATTTCAATCGATACATTTGGTATCTTGCTTAAAGATCATTCAAAAGCATGTCGAAAAGTATCAACTCTTGTTGATTCTTCTCCAGTTATAAGAATCCGAGCGCATCTGTTATTGTAAATGGCGACAAATAAACGTCTACGGGGAGGAACGCATCAGCACAGGAGGATCAGCTTCAATGTCCATCACACTCGCATCATCACAAACAGCGCTCCACATAAAAAGTCAGATATTTACATTACAAGTATTATTTCATTATTTTGTTCTTGATTTATACTTGATTATCAAGGTTTAATGCAGAGACTATTCTTCAAATTGAAACATTAGTCCGACGGAGCTCCGTCGCTCACTGACCGCTGACGTGTACTGGTCAAGAAGTGTTCAAAAACCTTCAAAATGCACAAAACACCTTGACCCTGGGTTTCAAAGTACAGTTCGTGTTTCTTTCTACGAAATGTCCGTGTCCCGAAATATTAAACTAGTCCGCCCGCTGATCGTCACAACACTGACCCTACTTATGTCCTAAAAAGTGAACCGTCAGGTTACGATACGGTCACAACAAGGAGATGTCAAAGGACACTCAGACGCGTCAGCACCGTGTTTTTAAACGAGACCGGATGATTCGTGTCGATTGATTGATCCGAGTCAGTGTTTATGGTAGTAAATAAACCTTGCGTTACTTTCTCCGCTTCTATGCAGCTAGCTCCTCTCTCACCACAGGCTAGCTATCATTTTTCATGGTCCACCTGCAATCAGTATGCTGGCATTTCAGCCGACGTGGCTGTACCACGGGAAAACAAACCTCCACATGGCCAAAAGACTCGTCTGTCATATTTACCAACTGGATGAGTCTGATTTTTTACTTCAGTCGAGCCTGAGAGGTCCGAGGGCTGTAGTGTGTCCTGTCAGTGGCACATTGCTGATAAGGCTAACTGGCTAACTGCGAGCAGCAACCCCGCACCAACGCAGCAAGCAAGCTACCGCGGTTTCCCAGCTACATGAACAAACTACTTATTCACATACAAAAATGACAAAAAAAATTAACAAACAGCGTCCACCGAAATACATAACCCGACCAGGACGAAAAGCGAGCGCTCTTCTTATAAAACCCGAGTGAGGGTTATTAAAAAAAACACCAACTGTCAACAAAATGGCGGCCGCGTTGAATCAACAGAAAACTGAAATGGATCTTTCCCTCACATTTCTGTTCCTTCTCTCCCACTCGTCCTTGGCGCTGAGCTCTTCACATGCGATATTCCTAAATGTCGCCAGCTTTTCCTGGTCCGGGACCGCGCAGGGTCGAGTTTTACAGGCGTGGGAATGGGCCTCTGCCCGTTAATCGGGCCTCCATGTCCGCTGAGCCCGTAGCGTAGCGTTTCTGTCAGTACAACACGGGCTTTCTCCCAGCCAAGTCAGCCAGAGAAGGAGGAGGGGTGAGAGACATAGGGACAGAACGAGGAACAGAGAGAGAGAGCGCGCACAAACACACACGTTTATTTATCTGTCTGTCTGTCATCACTTCTGTGGAGCTATTGTAGCCTCACTTTTTGGAATGTGTCTGTGGGATTTACTGCTGATTTAGTTAAAATACTTTAAAAGTTACGGGCACAGTTTAAGCTATGGATTTTCACTACAACAGATTTGTCAGAAGTTTTTAAACCCCTATTTGAGCAGAGGAACACAATCATACTAAAGAAAGGTGACATCCCAAACTTTGAAGCAAATAATTATTTTTGCACTGTTGTCAAGTGTGGTTATTATTACAGGGTTATTCTTTGGATTTGTAAATGTAGATTGAGAATTATATTTAGCTAGTAAAACAGGTTTGAACCTTTTACCTGGGTAATGACCAAAACAGCCAAAATTCATCACGAATTACTTCTAATTCCAATCTGGCTATATAAACATTCGTTAGTGTATATGTGATTACATTGTTATTACACGGAATCAAATGTCATTGACCGGTTGCATAAAAGAAAATTTGGGCTAGACCTGGCCAAGTGTTGGTAATGTATTATGTTAAAGTGTGATGCTCTGTAAAGGCAAGGTCCATTTTTACTAGTTGACATTTCAAATTGTGTTTATTGAATTGAAACTCGATTAAAATATGCTAAAATGCTACTTTGACTTGAATTTTTCCTTAGTTTAAGACGTCCATTTGTCCAGTTTTAGAGCGGTCTGACCAGTCTGACGTGTGGACAACATTCCAACATAAGTGCCTGGGTTTTTATGGGTTTTAAGTCACCACTTTCACTTAGGGCTTCAATCACTTTATTATGAACACACAACCCTGAAATGTTAGTTATGTTTTAAGTTTAGTACTGTCACCATGCCAAAACGACAAACAATGTAAATAAGGTGAAAAGAACATTCCTTGAAAAGGTCATTTTCAAGTTTATTATGTAGAACCACAATTCTATAATGTAAGGCTCCCCGTTATCGAGCTTTTCTTTTTGATGTCCTTCGTTTGGGGATTATGAAGCTGGCCACACACTTTAATTACAAGTACGACTCAAAATATAAGTTATTTTCCGAACTGTGGAACATGGTTAGTAACTTTTAGCATTAGCATGCGTTATTAAGCGCGTACATAAGGCTTATAAGCAGCTGAGGGCGACAGTTCTGAGATTAGCTGCAGTGTTGTTTATAACACACACAGCGCGCGCACACAAACGTTTCCACGCGATCCTATTAGTCGGCTTGACAGGGGGCGTGGCAACAGTTACCTAATCAACAGGTATTTACCACCTTTTTCAGTTTTCAGTTCCCTTTTTCACCGATGGCCAGTGTTTTTCTGCCCTTCGCCAAGTGTCAACACGAAATGGCGAAACTAACGCATTGCCTCCCGAGATAAAGCAAATAAATAAATAATAATAAAAATGTGTAGTTTTTATTTACTAAATGTATGGAGTTTGGCATGTTCTATCACACCATAAAATATTTACTGAGCTGTAAATGCTGTGTGAACTCGATCAGGGAAAATCCATAAAAGTCCTTACATATATCCTTATATGTGTGTGTGTGTATATCTCTATCTATCTATCTATCTATCTATCTATCTCTATCTATCTATCTATCTATCTATCTATCTATCTATCTATCT
>JAYDZF010000013.1:5870007-5881584 GCA_034509105.1 Microcambeva barbata
TACACACTAGTGAACACTAGGGGGCAGTGAGCACACATGCCCGGAGCGGTGGGCAGCCCTAGCCACAGCGCCCGGGACCAGTTAGAGGTTAAGTGCCTTGCTCAAGGGCACTTCAGTTGTGACCTGTCAGCTCTGGGAATCGAACCGGGCCCCTTCTGATCACAAGCCCAGTTCTCTAAACACCAGGCCACGGCTGCCTCATAAGATGCCTCATAACATCTAGATGTGTTCTGTCCCACTGCTTGTCCATAGTTGTAAATGGCTCTCATTCTAAATGGGCACTCTCTCTTTTAGAGCAAACCTCTTAGACACCTACTGAGGTGGCTTCTAGTAGGTTGGCACAGGAGCCATGGTGACTAGAGTGCATTCCACAGCCAGAGTGAACACAACCATAAGGGTGGTCTTAGAGATGCTGAATTGGGTTCAAGTCTGGGGAATTGGAATGTGCTTGGAAATTATGCTTTTCCAATGAATAGTCTTGTGACATGTTGCATGGTCTGGAAATCCTGTCCACCCCTGTGAAGACAATTGGCATGTAGGGGTGTATACCCATGCCCAAATCAATTGAGCTTGCCTTCCACACCTTATATACCCAATTAGACAGCCTAGAAATGTGTTTGTTCATAAATAAATGAAATGGTTGTCATAACGGGACTGACAGTGGATTAACCTTATATCATACCTCATATTTATTTCACTTTCTTTTTCCAGGTCCGGAGGGATGTAACATCTTTATCTATCATTTGCCACAAGAGTTCACAGACTCTGAGATGCTGCAGATGTTTCTCCCCTTCGGGAACGTTATCTCGGCCAAGGTTTTCGTCGATCGTGCAACCAATCAGAGCAAGTGCTTCGGTGAGTCAGTGGTACCCTCATTTGGTTTTTGGAGTGGTAAAAGGTGGTACATTTGTAATTTGGTCAAAATGCCATACCTTACGCTGGCTGACGTTTTTTCCTTAGGGTTTGTAAGCTTTGATAACCCAGCCAGCGCTCAGACTGCCATCCAGGCCATGAATGGCTTTCAGATTGGCATGAAAAGACTGAAAGTGCAACTGAAGAGGCCCAAAGATGCCAATCGCCCATACTAAGCTATTCAGGTAAGAAGTACAGAAAAGAAAAACATATTGAAGTGAATTCGGCTGTCAGCCATATAATAATAATTTTGTATTTATAATATTTCTGTCAGACAGTCTATTTTGCCTAGTAAAATACGTTGAGATTAAATACCGTTGTTAGCAATGTGAATGAAAGCTTTGGATGATAACCAGATGAATAATTTTTACTTTCATTTATTGTTTTTGTTTTTGTGCTGTGTCATCGTGCGTTCTCCTGAAAACAAACAAACAATCGAAACAAACAAAAACCTCTGGCAGCCCCGGCCAATCATATCTCGTGTGGAGACTACATCGCTATGGCTACGGTGGCCATAGCAACCAATAAAGCCTCCCCGTTCCTCTCGCAGCGTTTGTAAGTTGATTGGCCTGTGGTTGTTGGTTGCTGTGGCGATATTCCTGCCTGTGATGGTTGCCGTTAGCAGTTTTGTTCTTGTTCTTTTTTTTTTTCTTCTTTTTTTTATGGCCCTTTTGTCTTCTATCCTCCATGCTGAGAGTGCATGGCGGGTTACCGTGGTGACCATGGAGTGTGTTTGGTGCGTTGTGCCTTTCTCTTTTGTTTATACTGATCAATAACTGACACTACATCACAAAGTAGCTAAACTGGAACCAGCTAATCAAAGCAATGCAAAGCTAATAAGTACCCTTTGAGCTAATCGAAAGTGAAAGCCCTAGTGTTGGGGTGGATTTTGTTTTTGATCAGTTTCCTCTGTGTTTCGTTTGGTCATGATGATTCTCTTTATAACTCCTCCCATACGTAGTCTGGTGGTGTTTTAGTTCCTGTGACTGTGGGGGATCTCAGTGTGTATTTGATGACGGGAAAGTTTGTGCTAGTGGGTTTGCCGTTTTGTGCAGTGAGTGAAAGACCAAATGAACTCTGTATTTGCTTCTGTGTGTGTGTGTGTGTGTGTGCGTGCGTGGTCGTGTGTTGGGGGAGGGGTGCTGAGTGGAAGACAGTGAGTGTGTTTACATGTACAAAAATAATCCAAATCAATTCAGGTTTTGGTGGTAATCCGATTATGCAAAAAATATTTGTATTATCATCGATCTGATTAGGCTACCTGAATATTCTGGTCAGCCGGGGCACTGAACCTGGGAACAGATTCCTAGCATACGTCACTCCGACGGGGCCAAAAATACTGAGTCAAATTAGAAATGTTGTTGGGAATGTCATGTGTAATAACAGTTCTTAGTAAATGAATCAGGAATTTGGGTTGCTCGGTGCAAAAACCTTTTAAATAACACAGATTAAATAACGTTGGGAATATTGTTTACCCAAAGAATTAAAAAAATCAGTGATGGGTTAAACTAAAATGTAAACATGCTTTTGAATCTTGGCTCTGCCTATACAAACAATGATAGAGATGCATAACACAATCATCCATCTGTCTGTCTATATATCTGTCTATTTATCTATCATTTGGGTCAAGCACATACCAAGAAATTGTCAATCTTAAAAAAGTGGAATCAGAGTGTTACTCTCCATACACAAAGCTGATACACACATGAACTTGCCTAAAATGTAGGCTACTGGACACATCATAGTGTTAGTAACTACTCTCGGTCAGAGAGGAGCTCAACCAGTGTGATGCAATTAGGTAATTGGGTGTGATTTGGAGGGGGGAAATGTGCTTACATCACTTACAGGTGCATTAATTATGCAAGTTTGCGTCCCCAGGGGTGCGATTGGACATCTAAAATACTGCAAAGCGTGTTACTCCAATGCCCCTTATAATTCCAAGGCGGCTGGACCCACCATGACTAAAATGAGGATGCAAATGTCATGCAAAATATGATCTTCTAGCAAGATGTTGTGACACGTCACATGACTAGAAATGTTCAAAATTAGTCAGAAGAGCCTGACCAAGACTTCCAAGTATTTCCCTGGCTTCCGAATTCCCCAGACTTAAACACAACCAAGCACCTGCCTGACCACCTTGATGGTCGTGTCCGTGGTACAGATCCTCTCCTACTCCCCCTCCAGGAGCTGTGGAGTTCACCGCAGTCAACATGGCTCCAGATACCAGTGACATCAGTTTGACAGATGGAAAAAGCAACAGGTCTATAGCTTAAACGTTAATGATAATATAATCGTTTATAGGAGATCCCTTTGAGAAATCCAATTACTGATGAGAAACAGATTACCTCCAATCCCTGATTCATCATTGTGGGATTATTGTGTGCATGCCGACCCACTCTTTGACACCGCGGTTTATCCGCAATCTCTCAAACCTCTCACACGAGGCTTGAGGTGACGGCATATAGTGCTGACCAACGAACGGCATTTCTCTGTAGGAATTCTGGGTTCTTCAAACTCAAACCCATGGTCAGTTGAGCTCCTATCACGATTCGAACGCCAGAATAACGTCGAGCCCAGAATTCCTACGGTGCATGTTGGAAATTTGTATGCCTGCCAGAAACCTTTCCTACTTTCGGACACTCACTAACACATGTTCACACATCCAACCATACACCCATTTACTGGCTTTAACACTTTAATTGCATGGAAGTATGGTTAGCATACGATCACTGCTGAATGCACCAGCACATGCCACATTTCTCAGATCTGTCCCAGTGTCACGATGAATAGTTCGCTCAAGTTAATCTAATTATTTTCCCTTCTTTCTTTCTCTCTATTTTCTCTGTTTCTCAGGTTTAATCAAACAAAAAAGAAGACTGAAGACTTTGGAGGAAAGGAAAAAATAAATAAACTCAAAAAATCCTCAACTGCAAATTACGGGACCAAGAGCTTATAGTTAATACAAAGAACACTGAAGTGAATATATACGTTTAGCAGATTACCTAACCCGCTGCACAAGACTTGGGTTGATATACATTTACAGCCTCATCAGTATACAGCGTATGACCGATTACTATTTATAGGCACATTCTGTACAGCTAGTAACTGGCTAACACATTTATCTCCGCAGCGTCTCAGACTTGCACTCTTATTCCGTGTGGGACTAAAGCGAAGGCTTTCCATCCGGCTTTGGACCGACACCGCACATAAAACGGGACCAACACGAATCGTACACGGCCGCACAGCAAGGCCTTTCTGCCGGTGGGTGGACATTGCTGAAATCGAGCGCCAGTTACGTGTATATAGAAATGTATTTGAGCCCTATGAAGGCATATCAGAGGGAAGGGGAAGGTGGGGACTTGGGGTGGGATTTGTTTTATTATTTAAGCTCATCAGTGCAAAGCATCATGAGTATGTTAGTTAGGAAAGAGGGGAAAAGAGAAGAAATGACTGGATATTGTCTACGGTCAGGCTGTAGTTAGATTTAACATTTTCAGGTACAGTTAGAGAGATTTGGTGGAAAGTGTGGTGGACAAATTGAGCGGAAATCATTTTAACGATGTATTTCATTGTAAATATCATGGTTTTAAATGGAAGTTAAGATTCTGATTTATTATTATAATTATTATTATTATTTAGTTTCGTACTCAAAAGTACATTTGTTATTCTTTTTTTAACATGAAGTAATTTATTGATTTCTTAATGAAGGGTGTTTTTAAATTATTTATGAAGATAGACGTTCATTGACAGTTTTGTCCATGAATCAAAGTATTTTTAGAACTTTTATTTACAGAATTACAATTGAACAATCATTAATCTTAATTTATTTTATTTAGCTGTTTCATAATCTGTCAATTAAATAATAAAAAAAATAAAAAACCTTTTAATTAACTTGTGGTGTCTTACTTTTATTTTTTCGTTTCATTTATTTATTTCACTTGCAGTAATTTGTGGTACTACTGCCCAAATATTTTTTTAATCTATTTTACATTTATTAAATATATTGACATTGAAACCTGTGAAGTGATGAACCTTATTTAACGAACTACCATTCCTGTCATGAATGTAATCATCAAATGTACAAAACATGACATTTAAATCCAATTAAATAAATAATATTATGGACGGCACGGTTGCTTGGTGAGTGGCACTATCGCCTCTCAGCGAGAAGGTCCTGAGCTCGATCCCCGGGTGTGGAGCTCGATCCGCCTTTGTGTGTGGAGTTTGCATGTTCTCCCCGTGTCCGTGTGGGTTTCCTCCGGGTACTACCAGGTCAATTGGAGACTTGTCCTGTAGGTGCCTACAATGGACTGGCGCCCCATACACGGTGTTACAGGGTGTTACCTGCTCGCCCATTGAAGAGCTGAAATAGGCTCCAGCACCCCTGCCCGACCCTTATTAGGATATAAGGGGTTAAAGAAAATGAACTCAACTGAATATTATGTTCATTTGATAAATATATGATAAATTGTAACTGTGTGAGAGGTTTATGTCAGCGAAGGCAATAGCATAATTTAAACACCAGAGGGCAGACTCACCTGACTAGTAGATACATTAAAACTCGGTTCTTTTAGCCTATTTTAACACATATTGTCAGATATTTTTCTGGTCCGAATCAGTCGATGAGTTTCTTAATCTGGAACGTTTACGGTATCAACTGGCATCCAGGCGCACCAAAATGCGTTACACAAACCATGTCATAGCGTTCACCCAGCTCCGGTATTTAAGTTTCGCGTTCGATGTCTGCTATACCGCCGCCTAGGCTGTCCAGGGTCGCGGTGGGTCCAGCTCATTGGCGGCACAAAACAGTGTGTTGTAACGGGTTACATATGAGCCCTGATAGCAGACGGACTTTTGAGTCAACGTTAATTCACCATTAATTTGTTGTCTCAGAGGGTTACTATGCCAAATCATCATGCGCTTTGGCGACCCCTAACGGGAGCAACCACAAGGATTCACGTAATGATGCAACAAGCATTAATGATACTTTAGCTACAGGTGAGCGCCAGGACTGGAGATGCTGGGGTCCTTAAGACGGTCGGTTTGATCCGTAACATAAAAGCAAGGTTAAGGATGGGACTTGAAAAAACTAGGTGCGTTCAATTAAACACCTTTTACTGTGCGTGTACTATAGTTGTATACGTAACGTTGAAATTACCGCACTGGACATTACCGTTGGACATTCATCTACAACGTCTCTTAGCTTCAAGGATGAGCGATCACGTGACCCCAATCGCCTCATTTTCTGCGTCACTGACTGTTAGCTCCGCCCCGCCCTTCCCGCCCCCTTACTTTTAAGACCGCCTCCATAGCTCCCTCAAAACGACAGCAATGAGTCGAGTGTGCTGACCGAATTCAGCGCGCCCGGCTCCTCTTTTCAAAATGTCCATGATTTAATGCTCATTGAAATACTTCTGCGACGTCTTCCTGCACGTACAACCCTACAGAGAAACGCAAACTGCGGCTCGTTTCTGTCTGCGGACTGAAACACGACATTTGTGCGAGAAAGAGCTCTGAATGAGGCGGTGGAGGTGGATCAACAGCTGAGGGACTCGACTGTAAACATTCGTGTTTCTGGGCGTCCTGTTCTTCGGGAGTTTTTGGGGAAGGGGCGAACATGCGGACTCGACATTACAAAGCCTGGAGTGGGCTGGCTGAGGGGTGCTGAATGACTCTTCACGATTTGGGAGAAGACGAATTATTTTGGGAGGAACCGTTTGCTCAGGAGTTCCCGCCCTTCTTCGCTTTTTATACCTGCGGGGAAAGCTATCTGGAGGAAGTGAGTACCGTTATATGAAACACACACACACACACACACACACGAAGAGCAAGACTTTTGTTCCTGCCGCTGTGTAGTCACAGAACATCGTGTTCAGGCTTGTTCCGTGCACAATAAACTTATTTACACGCATTTTCTCCACAATTACGCGCATTAAGAGCACAATTAAGAGCTTATTAGCTCTAAAACAGCCCCTGCTTCTTTCCCCACAGCGTCCAGGCTTGTTTTGAGGCCTGTTTCAAGTGCCACGCAGGTTGTGCGCAGCTGGAGTTTATTAGCCTTTTTTAGTTTCGTATGTGTAAAAAAAACCCCAAAACAAACCAACATTATATTTTAAAGGCAACCCTACATTTTAAATAAACGAATAATAGAAATAATGAAGCGTCCTCAGGTAAACGCATTTGGCTGGAAAACCCAAAATCTGGCAACTGTCTTGGCGTCAACCAGAAGCGGTGGATAGCGCCTGCGCCATCTGCTGTTTAAAGTCCAAAAACGTGTATGAGGTTGCGTTAATTAGACTTTAATTAATGAATTTATTGCTGAATTGGCTTGTATTTAGGTTTTCCCTATTATGTACTGGCAGCCAATGCAGGGTGTTTCTGCGTGCCTTTTACCTACCTGTGTTTCAGCTCGCCTCACTATATCACCTAGTGCAGATTAACTAGTGAACTTGAGACAATCGAACGCTATACAAGAGCGATGTGGTGGCTAGAAGCTAGACGATCGATCCCCAGACAAGGTGGTGTGGGTCCTTTTTGTGTAGTTTGCAAGTTTCTCCGATGGTTGTGTTGGTTTCCTCTGAGAGCTCCGGTTTCCTCCCACAGTTCAAAGACATGCAGAGTTGGCGCCTCATAACACCATGGACTGAGTCTACCTGTGTTCTATCTGTACCTTTGCTTACTGGATGAGTTTCAGATGTTTTCCAGTATTCATAGGTGTGACTAAGTGAAGTACTTTGACACTCTTTGCATCAGAGGGGATTATTGATAAATCCTGAAAAGGCCTTGCATCAGAGTCTAAGAGTCTGGAGTTCTTTAGCCTTCTTCTTAGGTCTTATACAACAAAACAAACACACAGTGAAATAGATCTTTCGATGTACAATTATTTAATGTAACAGCTCAAAACAAATGTTAAATTGTAACAGAACTAACATTAACATTTTTGAAATTAAATATTTATCTGAATTATCAGAAAACAATTCATGGGGATTCTCCATTGGTGTACATTTTTATTACCGTGTATGCAATAAAAAAAACTAAAAGTAACTTAAAAGTATATTTTATTAATTTTATTTATGTTTTTTGTATGGAGTCACACAGGAAAACATGCTTAAACAACTTCTGTTTACACACCGCCAACACAACTTCTGCAGGTACGGCAATTAACCCCCTCCTACCTAAATTTAGTTGAATGTATGCCCTTTTTGTTTGTGAAAAAGAAAAATGGCACCATCGCCCTCTGCTGGTGAAATTTATCTTAAATGAATGACTAATTTAAACTAATTTAAATTGTGTTTGAATGATTTAAGTAGCATGTAATGGGTTAACAGTTTCTTGTAGACTTTGTGGAATATTTGGCATCCCTCAACCCCTGTCTGTCTTATAGAGAAAATGCCATAAAATGTTTGTTTTGGATAGTCGGTTGAAATGTTGAT
Source organism: Microcambeva barbata (assembly GCA_034509105.1). Taxonomy (NCBI): domain Eukaryota; kingdom Metazoa; phylum Chordata; class Actinopteri; order Siluriformes; family Trichomycteridae; genus Microcambeva; species Microcambeva barbata. The sequence continues at coordinate 5,878,353 of JAYDZF010000013.1, forward strand.
CATGGAGCAGATTTGTTGTAAAAAAGTAAAAACTTTAGCTATATATACACATGTGGTGTATCTGTTATTTCTATATATTCTTACTACATTACCTACAGACCAGTTTTGGCAAAAAGGTCAATTTTCTATAAGTTGCTTTAGTTTCTGAGATATTACAAGGCAAATTGGGTTAGTGCAAAACGTCAACGATCACATGGTTACAGCAAGCTCCGGGGAGTAGATGTACAGTTTGGAACGTGTGGTAAAATAAAGGACACGTCACTTTCAAATTATTTCTCTTGATCAATATTGGCCTGAGCAGCTGGCCTGTGTGCACTGAGTGGTCACATGACCAGATGTGCAAACTGTCGAGGCGTGGATGCAGAGCTTGTTTAGCCGGTCAGTCAGTTTGAGAGTCAATACGAGTTCAAATGTCCTGATCATAATGGTCAAATGGACTTTTAAGTGACATCGCCGGCTGATCTGTTATACGTTGACGACTGCTGTAACTCTTACTCAACCCTTCTGTTTGAGCATCCGGCGATTTGCAAATCTGTGGCACGGAGGAAGCTGAATGCAAATTGTATTTTAAACCGGGTGAGTAAGAAAAGGCAGCAGCTATTGTTAAAGGGCTATTTGGTTATATGCTGTGTGTATGGATGTGTGTATGGATGTATGTTATGTGTGTGTGTGTAGTTTGTACACTACCCACATAAAGTTAGTGATGTTAGGATTTCGAGTGAAATTTTTGAAAAAACAAAAATTTGTGATATTGTATCATGTAAGTAGGGCATTAGAGTATAGGCATTAGGGTTGGGTGGAATTTTGGGATACCACAGTATTTAGATATGCTGATTTTATTTTAATATGTTGACGGTAGATTAACCACATGACGCGCCATATTTAGATCTTGAAAAATGGGATTTTAAAGACACATCCATAATAAGAAAGCAGTGGGAGGGGTCACTAGTTGGAGCTCACTGATTGGCCAAAAGCCACAATGTTGCGTGTTAGCTGTGAGTCAGGTAAATATTTGAAGCCTGGCTGTTTTATTAGCACACGTCCAGCCTTTGCAATAGCAGTGCAGAACACTAAAAGAATACGTTAAATAAATACTCTTAATACATAGTGTATGAAACAAAAAACTATGGGTCGTGTCGTTATGGAAACGATTACGAAAGCTTACATTGACTTTCATTTCTGTAAACAGTACATGTTTGCTAAACATTCGCAAATAGCCGACAATGTCAGGTTCAGTACTTACAATGCTTCTATGCTGAACTGCATGAAAAATATGACAAAAATTGTTTTTAACCCAACCACATAAACTACCACACAAATAACTCTTGTTCACTGTTAGCAGCACAGCATAAACAAAAAGAACACTTAACAACAAATAAAAAAACTACCTTACATTCAACAAGAATTATAATACGTTTTACATAATAGCACATATATAGTGCCGTTTGTAAAAAATAGTCACCTTTATTTCTATAGCGCATGTACAATATCGAAATAGAATATTAAAAATGGAATAGCATACAAACTAATCAGCTAAAACCACACAAACAAAATAAAATGCTGAAACAAACCAATTTTAAATTTGTACCTATTGAGGGAGATTCCTTTGTGAAAAGTGGAAGACTTTTCCATAGTTTTAGTGGCAGCTACAGAAAAGGCTCCAGCCACCAATGAACCTCATCTGAGAACTGTGGAATGACTCAGAGGGACAGGTTTGAGGAGTGCAGAGCTCTTGATGTGGAATGGGGAGATGTAACTCTGAGAAGGGCCATGCCGAGCCTTAAAAAATCTATTTAAAATAAAAAAAGACAATTCCAGCAGCCATCCCCTAATGATCCGCCCTCGATAATATTAGACCTGTGTTGTTCATACACAATGACTGGAGTATTGATGTTATTCAAGTAGTTTGAGTGAGACCAGATGCTACATGTGTGAATGTCATTCATACATACTCACTTTTTTCATACACGCAATAAATCACTCCCACATTCGCACCAGTGTTTGACTTGGAGCAACCAATCCGCCTCTGCATGGTTGGGAGGCGAATGAGAACTGGGGTAGACCATGGAAAACCACACAGACACACAGGAAGATTTTAACAGTCTCTGTGGCTCTGCAGTAAAAGCACTGAAACCCCACCTAATCTGACCACAACCACTTGGTGATGGGAACAGCCTCCACTTTGATTTTGAACGGCGTATTAGGGCGGATTGCAGAAATATAGAGTAACACATAGAAGTTTACGCTTCTACATGGGTATCTTCAAGCAACCTGCATGCTGTGTCCATGCATCAAATCATAACAAAACTAGACAGTGCTGAATGCAGCTCTCTGGAGCTGCATCATCTTCCTCCAGCACACCAGTGCAGAGAGGCCAAACTCCCCAGTTCGTAAACTCTGCATTGTTTGCTGGATGCTACTGTAGACACAAGGAGGTGCATTGTAGCGCCTGTCTCAAGCCTAGAGAAATAGGAAGGTTGCTCCAGGAAGGGCATCCGACATAAAAACCAAGCCAAATTATCAATGCCGACACAATCCACTGTGTGATCCCCAACTGGAACACCCGAAATGATTCCCAGTGAAAGTGTTGGCAATCTGGTCCCTCCGGATGGAACGTGTACAAGTTAATTCTTGAAAAATTCATCTATTTAATGATTCTTTTTCACAGCCATCCATTTTTTGTTTTGCGTTTGAAACACCCTTCATTAATAATGTCCTAATAATTAAGGGATTCTGGTTAAGCTGGATAATGACAAACCTGTCCCAGTGTTGAGCAACGTGTAACTTCTGCTTCCCTCGTTGCTTGTTTAGTGTATTTACGGACAGTTGTGTCATTGTTTCTAGACCTACTGGTGTCCATGGCAGAAGTGCCCACTCAAGTTCACAAAAATAACTTCTCTTACTGGAAATGTTTCTTGTGTGCTACATAATATTAATTGCTTCAACCATTTTGGTGGGGTTGCCTTTTCTACACTTTCTGCTCATCTCTGATCCTGACCCGGGGTGTAAATACATCATGATACTCCTGACCAACAATATGATTATTTTGATACACTGACATTTGCCACGATGTGATACAATTCGGTTTGATCCTGTCTTGTTTTGACACGATTAGATTTGATTCCACACAATCTGGTAAATTTCTATAATCTCAAAAATGCAGACAAAATAGTATTTGACCATTTTATTATTAAATGTAGGAAACGGCAGTATGTCTACACTCTTTGTAGCT